>JBAMHW010000026.1:22663175-22679996 GCA_037177495.1 Rhadinocentrus ornatus | reverse complement strand
CAACAGTCACCTCTTCTACTCTTCGTTCTCTCTCATTTTCCTCGTTCATCAACTCTTCAAAGTACTCTTTCCATCTTTCAGTATCTGCACATCCTTCCCATCCCTATTTCTCTGCCTTGCCAACCTGTGCAAGTCTTTCTCTCCCTCCTTACTGTCCAATCCAACTGTCATAGTCCCAACATTTAGAGTTCCTACTCTCAGTTCTAGGCTCTTGACTTTCCTCTTCTCTCTCTGCATATGGACACATCTCCCTCCTCTACTTCTTCTACCTACAGTAGCCCAGTTTCCATCAGCGCCCTGTAGATTAACAGCGCTGATGGCGGATGTTGTTACTTTGTGCCACGGCCGATCCGTTATGGAAGTCATAGAATTTATTTGCATGTTTTCTTTGGCACGTTTTACGCCAGATGCCCTTCCTGACGCAACCCTCTGCATTTATCCGGGCTTGGGACCGGCCCTCAGAGAACACTGGCTTGTGTCCCCCTTGGGGCTGCATTCATGTCCCAGAGTGAATAAATCTGGTAAACAGCAATATAAAATTCTACTCAGGAGGCACAACTTTAACATCCAATCAGTTTTCAAACAAGATAGTGAAATAATGAACTACTGTATTATCATCATATAAATCAGACCATAGCTGTGTTTTTATTAAAAAATATCCAATTTTAGCTAAATGTAATTTGATTTTGCTGATTGGAACAATGTTGCATAATGTTTAACTTTATGAAAGTTAAATGAAACCAGTAAAAGCCTCTGAGCTCCCCATATCTGAAGCCACCGAATGGTCTCATTAATCAACCGGGTCCTGATGAGCCACAATAAACCTCTTGGACCAGCATGTGCTGGCAGTCCTAAGAGGAGCTGGGGCAGCAGATGAAAACACATCATTAGACACATATGCTGTACATTCAGATTCACCAGAGCTTTTAACTTTTAATGATTATGCGGATCTTTGACGTACTTTAGAATAAAAATCCACAAACTCTAACATTAGGCAGTACATTAGCTTGCCAGCTTGATGTGGAGTCACGACCAGCCTCCTGCCCTGCCTGTTTGACGTCTTCAAATAAGTTTAGAAGATGCTTTGCTGTGTCTAGAAAAGATTTCTCGACTCATTTGATTTGCCCTTAAAAGTCCTTTGAAAAGTGCAGAGTCTGTTTACAGCGATAAATCCGACTGTAAAATGTTGGATAGGTGTTTCATACTAACCAACATACCAATTTCCCTGCTTATTTTGCAACATTGATGCGTTTTCCTAATGTGCTTTTTATGCAGTTTACTAATCTTGGAGTGGATGGAAAGTGTGTATTTGAGTCAAAGAGTTTTACATTTGCTTCCACTTTAGATAACTTTTTTTATGCAGCCATGAGAAGGTACAAAGTCTAATCTGTGAGAAAGTATATGTGCCCTTGTTATTTTAGTGGTCCGGTGCAGTGAAAAGGATTGTGGAGAGGAACTTTCTTTCCTGAGAAAGGCACTCTCCTAATGGTGGTGACTGGTTTTTGTATGTTTGGGAAAGCTTGGAAGTAACAGTGTGGCTCATTTCCTGCATGTGGTGTGACTGCTCTGAGGTTCATGATAGCATAATTTCATTTAAACCCAACAATTGCCCGCTGAAGGGAAAGAAATGTTCTCAAATCCTTGCAACAAAACATGTGAAATTGTATTTTCAGACACTAAATTTGCTTAACTCGCCTCCAGACTTCGAGTTATTGCAAACACTGGTCTTTGAGGGGTTTTGCAGAGTGAGCTGCTCCTTATAAACTCCTACAGGAGTGATACAAGTAAGTAATTGAGGAGGATTTGTGATGGAGCAAGGGACTCTTTAACATGCCCCACTCATTAACTGTTCAGCTTTTCTTCATCTCTCGCTCCTCTTTTGTGATTTTGGTGCAGACTTGACAAAGCAAATTTTTGTGCAAATTGTTGACTTACCAGAAACATTTCAGTTGTATGTTATCTGTTTTGTGCACCCGGACATACTGCAGCATGAGGCATGTTTAGAGCATCACCAAGTGGCTGCAGACCGAACTGCTTGTGTCTTTCAAGCTTGTATAAGAGTCACGTACCTTCTCTATTTTGACTTGCTGTGATATTCTCCGACATTACTGGGGGATTCTGCAAATCTTGCAAATGTCTGTTCTATTTCCAAACCACCTGCCCTACTTTAGATCAAAATATGCCCTGAAAGCCAAGACATAGCAAATTATTTGCATTGCACATTTCATATGTAAGGACAATTAATGTATCCAAAGAATGAAGGAGCTGATACACAAATTCTTTTAATTCTTTTGCCAGTGCAAATCAAGGAAACATATATCAACAGCTGGATCAAAATGTACCACAGATCTGTTGCACATCTGCATTATTCCAGATTTATGCTTAATATTAGCACAAAGGCATGATTGGGGAGCTTGTCAACACTTCAGCTGTTAGATTTCAACCTTATTTGTTCAATACAAGGCACAATAGCTATTTGCATCTTTCAGCTTTTTCTGATCAAACATCCTCATCCATCTATCCATCTTTCTCTGGTATTAATGCAACATGCCCACTAGGTGGCAGCATTTCCTGTCTGAAGCCGCTGATTCTCCTTCATGCAATTAGTCATCGTTTGGCTTTTTGTTTCTAATTTGTGCAGGTTTATCATGGAGTAACAGGTAAGCAGGGACAGCAGAACTCAGAACGCTGCTTGTAGGGTACTTGAACACATCACAATGCTGCTGCACTGGACACCAACAACGTGGCATTTATAAATTCTTTCTCTTGTCTTCTAATGTTACGTTGTAAGTGGCTTAATGAGAATTTGGGCTCATCAAACCCAGAATGTGTTTTTTCTGGTAGAAATTCTCTCTGATCACCTCCATTTGACAGTTGTTTTAACCAAGCTTATCAGCTGCATATGTTTCCCCTGTGGCTGTCAGGCATATTTTTCATGCTTCAAATCTTCCTCTGCAGGCAGAAAGAGATGAGGCACCACCATGTGTCACATTTACATTTACATCTATACATCTATGTATCCACTGGGGGTTTTCAGCAAAGCATATTAAACATTTCAATTTTATTCTTTTTTTTAAAGATCTATTGTAAAATTGCAGGAAAGAGTTTAAAACTTTAGTTGCATGACTTGGCAGACATTAGAAAAATAATTCAGGTAAAACATCCCTTTGTGGGTTTCTTTGAAGATCATTTGAAAATATGAGGAAAAGCAAACAGGACTTTTTTTTATTTTTTATAATAAGACATTATGAGGCGAATCACTGTCAGTTCAAGAAGGAATTTAATACTGGGTTAATGTACAGATGTAAGGCTGGATGCTGGGAAGTGATTCATGAGCTGCAGCCTGAACCGGCTGAGCTCATCAGCTGATGTCTTGTTGGACTGTTCTTACACTGCTAATTCAGGTAACGCTACGAAGCATTTAGACTTTTGGTATATGATCGTACAGATTCTGAGGATGTACAAATATAACAGTTCATAATTGGAAATTAAAATCTACAACAGGTCTGGGTCACTATGTTTTTTGAAAACCAGTGATTTCAGCACGCCTAATGTGGCTTGCAGAGAGATGGATTGAGTGGATGGACAGAGGTGGGATGCAAGAGTCAGGGAGTGGGAGACCTCACTTAGAGGAGGAGCCAAGTACAACCTCCTTTTCCCTCCAGCCTCCAGGAATCAACACAACAGCTGAGAGAGAATTAGGAAAACATTTGGATTCACACTGCAAACCCTTTATAAATGATCAGTGCTGTTTCCAGCACTCTGCTTCATCTTCATCACATCGCCTCGTACAGAACAGCCGAAGCAGTTCTCACAACAATTTCAGATACTGTTGGCTTTCCCACCGAATATTTCCCGGGTTTAAGAGCACGTTTGATAAGCAGACTGGCTGATGCTCTCTTACCCTCCCAAAGTCTTATCAGGCGCTGTAATGAAGAGGTGCTGGATTCACATGGGAGTCATGGCGCGCTTCAACACAACTCCCCAGGTCCCTAATTTGATTTCACATAGTAAAGCTCAGCCACAGGTGGAGCGGTCTCGAAGGAAAGCAGCAGATGGCACATAAAAGACTGATAATGCTGCTATGTCTGTGTGTGGATCGCTTCTTTACATCATCCTAGGGTGTTTGGAGGCTGCAGCTTGTTTTAAACTGCCCCGATCCATGCGGTCAGGTTATAATCCGTAATGTGAAAGCTGTTGCTTATAACTCAACTCCAGGGTTCCTCTCAGCATGAAAGAATGGTTTTGCATATTAAAGCTCAGTTTCACAGCTCATAACTTTATTGTTTTACTTTCTTTTATGAATCCACGATTCCAGCTGCAACAGACAGATTTTTTTCAATGAGAAAGCATTTATCAACCTGCTGTTCCCCACAAATGGGAGGAATTCTGTCCCCTTTATTTCATTAAAAATAGTACAAAGAGAAGGTATTACAAGATCCTCTTGAACAACAGCCTGTAAACAGCAGAGTTTAGAAATGAGCTGTTAATGGAGCTGAAGAAAAGTTGTAGTCTTGCACATTACATCAGGACTCTAACTACAGTCATCATGTAGTAACTGGTTGCTGGTCATTAAGCATTAATTTTCTTTCTTTTTTTATTCGTGGAAGATGTTTCACCCATGATTTCCATAATATTTTGATTATTTAGAAACGTTAGTGTCACAGGATTTAGTCTCACTATCTATCCTCTAAACAGGGGGTCGTATGTTCTTCGGTCTCAGAACTAAAGGAGGTTTTAAGATTCTTACCTCTAAACTTTGGAACTTTCTCCCATCCGACCTGAGCTCTATAAACACTTTGGACACATTTATAAAATAAGTTAAATCCCTTTGTTTAAACTACCTTTTTGACTAAATGTGTCTCATTTAACTTGTTTTTAGTTTTCTGATTTTGTGAAGAACTTTTTAATGCTGCTGAAAGTCTGACCAAAGGAGTGCTCACTTTATTTTAGGACAAATAAAAAGTGTTCCATTGTTTCTTCTTGCAGAATAAATCTCTTTAAGGCATTCCCAAGACTGACACCCAGGCCGGAAACAGGACAAATTACAGATGTTTCATGTTATATCTTTCACACAGCTCTTTTCCTATTTATAAGATCTTCACAGGCCATTTATTTAGAATGAAAAATAATAACAGAGGTTTGCATTTTGATTACAACGTGTTTCCTGTGTCTTACTGGTGGACATTATCTTGTGTTGCACCCACAATGACAGTCTAAGGCTATAATGAAGTGTTACAACAAAGGGCCTTTTTTGACCTGAACCACCCTGTAATTCCAGAAATTAAGATCCATTCATTCATTTCCCTGATTAAGGGCAACGTTTTCCTCTTTGTTAGCTTATATTACAGAACAGGAGGAAAATCTGAGGGTTCAGAGTTGGACTTGTGGGTGGTAGGCCATCATATAAACAGGGAAACAGGTGCTGAATGAATGTTTGTTTATATTCAGTTCTGTGTCTTTAAAGCTCAATTATGCGTGTTAAGTGTGGCAGCAGGTTGACTGACACTCAAACGTTTGACTGTAAATGATTTTGTTTGAAGAGAAGTCGACCCTTTGGGATTTTTTTTCATTTACAGAGGAATTCATCATGAAACGACTTGAATAATTGGTTGTCTGCCAGTTTTGTTGTAACTGTAGCCACATTAGTTTGTTTTTACTGCTTCTACATAAACTCACACAGAAAACGCAGCGTTAGCGAACACAATAGTTCGGTTCATTAAGAAGGTTGTCTTGTGTGTTTGACTTGTGTGTGTGTGTGTGTGTGTGTGTGAAGACTCAACCAACTCACCAGAGGCCTTCCTCATTATGGTTTTGGTGTCAAACTGACTGTGAAGAAGTATACAGGCCCTCTGGGAGTCCCATACCAACCACTAACACACACATTTTGCTTACACTCTCATTTCTCTACTTAGTTTTATTTGTATATATTCTCAAAAAAAGCACCACCCTGACAAATGCCCTTACTCTGACCTCACAGCGCTGAGATAAAATGATGCTTCTACTTCCACAGTAAGGAAGCACTTATATGAGGAACACATGACAGAAAACAAAGAAGACAGATTCATTGGTCTCTGGTTGCTTTTGACAACAGTTCAATTAAAAATAACAGATGTGTCACAAAGTGGCTCTGCAGATGTGCTCAGTCTGGCAGTTGGAAAGCAAAGCTTGACTGAATGTTTGATGCTCTTTTATCTTCTACAGTCACAAATATTGTTATTGAAATAGGGGATTTTTTTGTTGTTGTTGTTTTTGCACAAAACAGCATATGATTGCTGTGAGCACAGAAATGCATTGCTCATGGGTATTCCCTGTCCAATACATGAGTGCATTCCTCTGCTGATGCTTGTCTCTGTCCAGGAAATCCTTGTCTGGTTGTCGTGCCAGGGTAGCGCAAAATACGCATGGCAGGTTTCAGAGAATTTAACATGATGTATGGAAACAAGCTTCCTAAAGCGCATGCACACTTTGCACTTATCAGGACGTAAACGGTAAAACAACTGTTGTTCACTGACTGAATACTTAACATTCATTTGATGGTTTGTTTTCAGTACTGAATTTATATGCATTTGTTTTCCATTTACATTCTTAGAATAAGTCTGCTGAGAGCAATGTGATGTGTGTGAAATAATGCACAGTCAGCAGATTAACTGTGGTTCATGGCCTACAAACAGTGAAGATGTGTCTGTAAAGTTACTTGCTCTCATGGCTTTCATTTGGCTTTCTCTGAGTAGATCAACTACCCCAAAACGCTAACTCTGCAGAAAAAAAACAGACAACAATCTAAATTCTTGTTTGCCCCGTGCTCCCTGCTGCTACTGCCGGCGTGGGGCTCAAATTCACACTTAATGCAAGCCAGAGTTTCCTGTCCCGCGTCCTCAGACCTCAGCAGCTAATGCACGAACCATAAGTTCATATCTTCGCTCTGTTTAGATGGTATTTGTGAGCTTGGCACACGTTTGCTTGGCAAATATCAGCGTGTTGCAGGGCTGCTGGAAACTTTGGTTTCCATAGCATGTGGACAACCTTTGAAGATTTGCGTACATCTCAGCAAATACAGACTACTGGTTTTGTTTCTTCCAGAAGAATAAGAAACATTATTTTTCATATCTATTTTACACAATCAGAAGGTGTATTTTTTAAAGATTACAGCTTACCTGTCAGTATATTTGTTGAAAGATAGCATGCAGCTGCCAACGTGAAGTTTTTAACTTTTAAGGCCCATTTATGCTCGATGCAGAAGATGGATACCCATGACGCTACAAACAGAGCAATACCACCACAAACCACAGGGGCAGTGTTGAGTATAGCTGACAAGAAAACACTAAACAAACAAACCAGTGAAGTAAAAGAATAACAGGAAGAAGAAGCCAAATAAAAAGACAACAACTGTAGAGAATGTGGGAGCTTTAAAAAAAAAGGCTGCGTGAGTGTGTTGGATGCTTGCTAGATAATCTCTAAACAACTGTTCATATAAGCTCTGCCAAAACAACTGCAGGATAGGAGAAGACTTCATGTGAAGTCAAATGAATCTGAAATAAGGACTTTTATCAGTCAAATGTTATTTTGCTGGCTGACAGGCATCAATAAAGCACTGCCTGTCAAAAGGTAATACCGCTAAGTAACTTCTCTCTCATGTGGCAGATGGATGTCCAACTCAATCTGGAATAGAGGCAAAGATGTCCACCACACATCCCCCTGGGAAACCGGGTCCACAGGTTAATGCTGACTAAATCAATCAGAGCCTTGAATGAAATTACCTGTGAGTATCCCTGAGCTTTCATCCAGCCAATTAGGACCATTCATCTCCTTGAGGTGGAGATGGTCCCATGGCACCCACAGGGTCACACTAATTAAACATCCTGGCTTTTTGCTGCTCATGTTCTTAAAGCTTCGACGGGACAAATCTTTTACTTTTTGGCAAGCATTAGGTTTGAGTATTGATCTTCCAGTTTGGATGTTTAGAAACCTGGAAGGGGTCACCCTGTGGGAGTAATCAAGAAAATGAGGAGTGACAGGTCGTGGATCTCATCAAAACCACAAAGTTGTGAGGCAGACAAAAACAGGAGCAAAAGCGAAGGACTCCTTCTATGTTCCCAGTGTTACATTAAGTTTTCCCCTTCACACATGTTAATAATTTTTTTGATGGCTGGATTTTAATGAGTCTTTTCCTCAAGACGAAGCAGGGCTGACCTTGTATGAATTAGAGTCAATGCTGTCCAGTTCCAGTTTTGAGCTCAGAAGGGATTACACTCAGCTGTGAGGTGATTGAAATCAGAATTCATTAAGAAAAAGATAAAATTTAATTTCATGTGGTTACTAAATAAACTGCACTACCTTTATACTGCCTGACCACTGTGGAAGAGGATAAAAAGAAATCCTATTATTTACAGCAATACTGAGCAGATCATAGTTAGATGAATTCCTTCTGAAAACATCAAATCAAAATCAGCAATATCTTCTGAAAATTGCAAAGAATTATTTTTATACCTGCAGATGAATGGATATATCTAAATGATATAAAAAAACAACAGATGGCTATTTAAATGTAGTGCATAGTTCCAGCAAGCAGAGCAGTAAAGCTGATTAAAGTTAGAGGCTCTGCAGATTACACCTTCCTACTACTGATCCTCTGCATATTGATTAAACTGTCAAGGCCTCAATCACTGTGTCACTCGGGGTTTAATTGGCCTTTATGGCTCTAAAACCTAACTGAGACTGAAATTCAGAAACAAGTAAATAACAGGTAGTGAAGCAATGAGCCAGAAAGCCTGTCAGACGTATGGGATATTTAAGTGGTGATGGAATGCTGTTGCTGATGAGGCTTCAGCCCTGATTCCTTAAAAAGAAATGTGGGATCGACTTTGTCTCCATTGATACTTGTTTTTTATAGCCTATTCTAAACTGTAAAGTTCCCTCTTTTAACTATACCTTAAAATAAGATCACAAAGAGTGAAAATATTTTCCAATGGTTGAGGTCTGTCAGGTTGTTATACTGGTGACCACCATAGGAACCATGGTCTTCAGAGAATAGTGTTACCTTAAAGGAGTGTGTGTTATCTGTAGCAGTGTTTTGGTAGGTGATAGCAGAACATTGTCCAGAGCATCAAGTTTCCCAAAGCTCAATTAACATCTTCCCATAGTGCATCCCACTGCCACGTCTAAGCAACCCACATCTGCCACAACCTCATGGTGCAGGGTCTATGGTGCAGGGTCCGTGGTGCAGGATTCGTGGTGCAGGGTCCATGCTGCAGGATCCATGGTGAAGGATTCGTGGTCCAGGATCCATTGTGCAGGATCAATGCTGCAGTGTCCACGGTGCAAAGTCCATGCTGCAGGATCCATGGTGCAGGGTCCATGCTGCAGGATCCATGGTGCACGGTGCATGGTGCAGGGTCCATGCTGCAGGATTCGTGCTGCAGGGTCCATTCTGCAGGATTTGTGGTGCAGGATCCATGCTGCAGGATCCATGATGCAGGGTCCATGGTGCACGGTGCATGGTGCAGGGTCCATGCTGCAGGATTCGTGCTGCAGGGTCCATTCTGCAGGATTTGTGGTGCAGGATCCATGCTGCAGGATCCATGATGCAGGGTCCATGGTGCACGGTGCATGGTGCAGGGTCCATGCTGCAGGATTCGTGGTGCAGGGTCCATGTTGCAGGATCTATGGTGCAGGGTTATCTTTGTACAATGACTTCCTGTGTCAACGTAGGAGCTTGAGTATATTTTTTCTCTAAGTATATTAATTTTGCACAGTACTGTTTTCCTTGGAGAAAAGTTTTCTCTCTATACAGCTTCTCTGTAGGCTGGAAGCCACCCTGCCCTACTCGTGTTTTTCTCGTGTTCTCGATGTGATGCACGCCAGGTCCGGCAGTACACCCGACTACCGGTGCAACCTCAAGACCATCGGTCTTAAAGGGTCAAACCAGTTACAAGTTAAAGGTGCACATTCATTTCATCACTAGGAAGCAAGAGAACAAGAACATGTAATAGATTTATGAAATTTCCACTGGCAACATATTCCAAAATATTTGCTTTTTAAAATAGTGTGTAAACATACAAACGATATCCTCTCCTCATTTGATGTGATTTGTGTGAGTGTTATGTGTCAGCACTTTGAGCTAATGCAACGTCTGCAGGTTAAAAACATCATCCATCAACATGAGGAGCAACTGGGCTAATTGAGACCCTCATGATGAATGAAAGCTAATTGAACTCTAGTATTCTGACGACGGAATGGCTTCAAACACTGATTTATTTTGAGATTCGTCATGCTCGCAAATTCACCCCTGACCTCGAGAAGAATATAAAACAGGAGGAAGTTTACACAAGCCCCAATTTTTTAATGATACCTGACACTGGGTCAGAATATCTGCAGAGTTCCTGTCACATGGGCATTCTAATCTGATAAATGGACCTTTTGTTTCACATGAACTTCTACATTAAGTGGGTGTTGGTGCTGCAATATTGAGACAGCTACACTAAGTCTAAGAGCAGTTAATGTTATAAGATCAAGCCATAAAAAAACAAATACATGGAGCAATTAAGTCTTAAATAAATAGCTGGCAGAAGCATTATTTTTATAGTTGTGATTCATGAGTGATACTAACATCTAGAGTATAGACATAGCCATAAAATCAGAATGCAATGAAATGATCCATTATTTCTTTTTTTAAGGCAATTTCTAAGACGAGGTATGTTTGGATTTATGTTTCCAGTGTCACTGCTTTTATTCAGCTATGAGTCAGATGACAAGTTCATAAATTCATTGTTTACTAAATGAAAGACTGTTCCAATCATCTAAAGGCTAAAAGGGAATCTGCCAGGTTAAACCCTCCATTCGACTGTGAAAAGGGACAAATATTGATGTTTTTGACAAGAAAGTTGAAGCTTGAGTGTGTGCATGTACACCTTTATAAGTTATAAAAATGTGAACCAAAAGTTACAAGGCCATAACACACTGAAACCATGACCTACAAGCTGAGACGTGATTTGAACCTCTCCATGTTCAATGTTCTTCTCTCCACAGGTGAGTGGCTTTCATGGGTGTATGGGGGAGAGTTGTACGAGGGGAATGCCGGGTGAAGGTGAAAGGAAGAAAGTCTTTAGGTCCTTTGGGGCTGGATAATTTGAGTTGGGTATCTGGGAACTGAAGGTTCACGGTTCATGGCGAGTAGTTGCTGGGATTGCAGCTCCATGGGGAAGTCAAAGGGTTTGGAGTCACGTTCCAGTCCGAGCACTTGGGAGCTGACATCATGCATCTGGGTCTAATGCCAGGGTCGGGTAAGGGATACAACTTGACCTTTAACCTTGGGTGAAATTCAGCCATTCGTCATGCGTTACTGGATCAGGGGGTCCGGCTCCTGGCACATCTGTTCATAATGCAGGTAGCATGTGGGGGCTGCAGCTTCTGTGAATCTCACCAATCTACTGATGTGTATAAATTGATGGAAGTTGAGCCATGTGCTTCCAGAGAGAGATGCCGGCTCTCTAGCTAATGAGGTTGTATATCCTTTAAATTGTCGCTTCTCTGAGGCCAACAGTACTCACCTTTGAACCTCCAAAACAATCTTGATGTCTGGAGAGATAGTCTTTTTGTGCTCCATCCATCTTCATACTTTAAACAACACCATGATTGTTGCAAAAGGACCATTTAGCTGTCTGCCGATGTTTAAAAGGATTGCAAAAAGTGGCCTTTAAGGGAACTTGTTTAAATTGCTTAAGATGGATGAAACTAGCCACTTTGCTTTGTCTATGTGTTACTTTGAAGGACTCCCTATAACTGGAGGTTTATATACCATCAAAGTTTGATCACAGAACAGAAAACATACGACAGCTACATATAGGAGACAAATGAAAAGTGGTATTGAATGTTTAAATCCTTTATTTAAATTTTGGTTCAACTTTAACAGCATTTCTGTAATGAAGAAGCCTCCCAACCACCCCCACATGTCATTGCTTTTGTCTAATTATGTGACAGGGTCCAGATCTAGCATTCATTGTGGTGTCGTGGCATTCATTTTGAGAAATGGCCTGTCAGAGTGGGTACTTTCCATTTGCATAAAGTTGAGGTGAAGCTGTCAAATGAAGAATTACCAGCACATCCATCTAAAATGAAGACAGATTCAGCTCATGCAGGGCTTATTTCTCACATCAGTGGTTTACAGAAAAACCTTCTACTAAATAGATTTTTGTTTTTAAATAATTATAATCAAGAAAAAACTTTTATGTTTTTTATGGTCAGAACAGAAGGTTCATTGCTCCATCCTCCTAATGTGGACTTTTTCATATTAAATATCAAACAACAGTAAATACACTGCATGGCTTTGTGGCTATGTTTTTCTCTGTAGAGTAGTCGCCTGCAGCAGTGAAGGACAAAGAAGCAAAAATCTTGTGGATTGTTGCTTTGAGATTGAGTTGTAACATCAGTATTTCATGACCCTCTTGTAACAACTTAGTTTGTATGATGGTTTTTCCTCAGTGAAGCAAGTTCTCCTGTATTTATGTATTTATTAGTATCCCCTGTATTTAGGGGGGTGGTAGCCTAGTGGTTACAGAGGTGGGCATGGGTCTGGAGGACCTGGGTTCAAGTCCCTGGGCTGGTAACTAAGGTGGGCCCCTGAGCAAGGCCTCAACCGCCCAACTGCTCCCCGGGCGCTAGAATCTGGCAGCCCACTGCTCCTAGCAACTAGGATGGGTTAAAAGCAGAGAAATCCAAGCTTGGGATTAATAAAGTATAATAATAATAATAATTTATGATATCTAGGTAAAAATAGTTTGATGAAAAGTTTAACGCTGGTAAAAAAATCTGAAAGCTGCATAATTTTAAATTTGCTAATACGTTACATCGCATCCGCCTTGTGAGATGTGCACATCATGAAGTACTGGCAAACCTGCTTTATTGTAGACGAGATTGTGTGTGGAGGACGGTTGCTTGAAAATGCCTCGTTTGTTTTGTTTTAATCATTCAAACTGAGAAACAGATGAAGGCTCTTTTGGTTTTTTTCATGAAGTTAGCCATGGAGTTTCATGGAGAGTTAGCCAAAGATTTTGCATAAAAATGTTGCGAAAAGTTGTTTGTGAACCTCTTATTGGGCTTCAAGCCAAATCGTGTCAGAATTTACAAGTGATCACTTCATTACAAGTTTATTAATCACGTTTCTTCAGTTGGTTGGGGTCCTGCTGTGTTTGCTTCTAATGTTTTGTGGCTAAATCCCTGATTTTTGTTTCCCTGATTCAACACACCGGATTGAAATTAATAGGTCATTGTTTCTGTTCGATCCATTTGATTTTAATCAGGTGTGTTGGAGCAGGGAAGCATCTAAAACCTGCAGGACAGTGGCCATAGAGGGCTGGAGCTTGAAATCCCTGGTTTACACGAAACACACACAACAAAGATGCTATGCAAACACCAAAATGTGTATTTACAGGAGCAGAAACTATACTGGGTTTGTCACCAAGGGTCCTAATCCCGGCTGCTTTCATCCATCAACAGATAGAGAAGTAACAGGCAACTCTGAGTATATCGACGGCAAACGCCACTGGTTGGTGGCAGGTTTTTCCTCTTGAACCTCCGATCTACAGAAACGATGCTCTGCTGAGCTGCTCTTGGTTTCTGTTGAAACAAACATCAGCAACTTTGCTGTTTTCAGACTGATACGACGAGGAGAGCTGAACGGGTTGAAGCCTTTAGATAAACTTCCTAAGGACCCACATTTATGTTCTCCACACTTCTCTCCTCCACTGAAGCAATTTGTTAAACACAGCTAAGGAGCTAGCGGACCTGGTGGTTATAAACGGAGACCGACAGCAAAACAACAACTAGAAGCAGACAGAGACCACAGACCTCCACCAGGCCACTGTTTGTTTTTTTAAGTTAGAAGCTTTAATAGCAAAATTATCCTCATCTTAAGGATCCTTTCAAAAATTCCTGGCCGCTATATAGTTGTGCCGCTAACATACAAAACAAAGCCGCTGAATACATGACCTCTGTCTTGGAAATGTCAGAGACGCTGGATGTCCTGCTGCCGCTCCTCCATCGTAGCCTCTGAACCTCCGAACCGTCCCTGGATACAGAGGAACCTGACAACCACCACTTTATTTTATTTTTATGATTTTCATTCATGACAACATTTATAGATATTATATCATTTGGGTGCCAGAAACAGTTTTTCCTTACCCCCTTTCATCCTATATGTACAATCTTACGCTCTCTTTTTAAAATATAAATGACAAGTAACTATACATACAATTACAAAACACATTAACAAAGAAGTCAACAAAATTTAAATAATTAAGAAAATTTAAATGCATAGATAAATCTATAAATACATAAGTTCATTAACTTAGAGTTTAATTAATAAAACCAATCAAGAAAAAAAGAGAAAAAGAAAACCACCGACCACAAATATTAAATTTAAACATGACTTTTGACCAATACCGTTACTTGTATAGACCATTCTACAATAAAAAGATAAGTAAATATTTATCTACAACAAAAACAAAACAACATAACTCGATGAAAAGCACGTATGAAACCTCCAAAACGTGCATGAAAAATCTGTTTTTCTCACAAACTTCTGACATCCAATGGAACAGACTGCCTCATAAAATGTCTTCCCATTGGTGATAGAAATATACAAGGCTTTAGTTATTGGGCAAAATATGAACATGCCGCATACTGAACGTCAAAAGTGGACGTCAAAACGTGGTTTCCATTGGACAGTGACGATAACCACTTTTTTTAGTCCTCCAGTCTGGAACTTTCCATCTTTCTGCAAACAATTTAAACAGGTGAGGCACACCAGATGCAGCAGTACATCGGCCTGCAGATGTTTCCTGACAACTACAGATTATATTTATACAGGTAAGCAGCTGGAAAAATAATAGAACATTAACATAACTGAATTAATCAGCATTTTCATTTTAAGGTATAAAATGTGTTAACTCACATCTAAACTGTGAACATCGGACTTCGTGCATCTTCCTTGATCAACATCAGCCGTGGTTAGTGGTCAGCCACGGCTTTTATCACCCTTACTGGCCACAGTTATCCTCTAAAAGCATTTCTTCTCCAATCAAATGATCAGCTGTTGAGCTCTTTGGGAGAAAACAAATTCCAGATCTACACAAACAAAATAATTTATCACTATTTATACTTAAATCTTGAACATTAGTCAAGGCTTTTTCTGAATGCTCGTTCTGTGAGGAGGACTTGCAACGACAGCAGAAAATCTTCATCTTCTCTTTTCCACGACTCCGTCAGAAAGGTCAAACTGTGATTGACACCAGGTCGGTGGCACACACATGACCCACGGCCATTAAAGAAGGCTCAATTGGACAATCATGACATCTCAGAATTAACAATGAAATAATCTGTTTAAAGCTTAAAACGCCCACAGAATATATCATCCTCGTGCATATTGAACACAGTGACAAATATTGAGTGACCTTACTGCTCCGAGCTGATCGAGAGTAATAATAATAGCCTCTCTCCACCAGATTAAATTTCCTGTAGAGACGCTGTGTGAGAACTAAAGTCTCAGCAGTGACATTCAAACTGCACTAAAAATACAAAAACAAAGAAAACAAATGGTTTTATTTTTACTTTTAGGAGATTTTCTCCAGTCGCTGTGTTGTATCTCATCACAAGCAGTGACTGAGGGTGTTTGCATCATTCCAGATCTTTTCGAAGTTTTTATTCACTAAGAAAATCCGTCACATGGCCGCTCGGAGAGTTTAACTACAGGTTAAACCAACAGGGAGAATGCAAAGTCAACTTTTATCTAATTAACTTATCTTTTTGGCTTTGCTTTTCTCCCTTTGGTGTGCTTTAACATGAATGTTTAAGATTTTACAATTATTAAGTTTTTAAGTACAATTATTTTATTTAGCCCTTTTCAGACAAAAGTCATTTACAATGTTTAAAACAAAGCAAAATCGGAAGAAGTTGGAAGAAAAATAAGCACATAACAAGGTTCATAAAAACTTAAATCAGCTTCACAGTGAACCAGGAGGTTTGGCATGAAGTTTGCCCATAAACCATTTAGAGGTAAATAAACCAGCAGCAGTATTTTAAAACTCTTTGTTGGACAGAAGCCAGTGTAAAGATCTCAGAACAAGAGGGATATATGGGTATGAATGAGTGTGATGGGTTAAAAGCACTTAGTATACCACAAACAAAAGCTGAATTCATCTTTTAGTGATCAATGGACCCTGAATTTGATCAAATCAAAGTCATGTCACAATATCAGCAATAGATATAGATATCAGCAAACACTGAATGATTATCCACTGTAGCATTATATATATATATATATATATATACGGCTCTCTGACAAGCTCTGCACTAGTCTGCTAAGCCACGTATTTAGAGGCATTGTGGAAGGTCCAGAGAGACACTTGCAGCTGCAGAGTTGCAGGTTGGAAACCCTGATTTAGTGTTTGTAAACCGCATTTAACTGGATTTTCTTTATATAGCCGTAGGCCTTTTTTAAAAGGAAAGAGACATTTTGCACGTAACAATGCGATTAAGCACGATTATTTATTTTGATAGTTGCCCAGCACTAATATATATAAATCATATTTTATTCCCACAAGAAAATATCACATCAAAAGTAGAAGCCGAGACATTTTACCATGTGGTGGAAAATATGAGCTGATAGTGAATCTGATGGGAGCAGCACGGTGTAAAAAGTAGTTCCAGGGTGATGTTCAGCACGATGTAAAAAGCAGTTACAGGGTGGTGTTCAGCACGGTGTAAAAAGTAGTTCCAGGGTGATGTTCAGCACGGTGTAAAAAGTAGTTCCAGGGTGATGTTCAG
>JBAMHW010000026.1:22623992-22660885 GCA_037177495.1 Rhadinocentrus ornatus | reverse complement strand
GGCAATGCAGAGCAACTCAGCAACCCACCGCGACTCAGCAACCTGGAGCAACTAAGCGACCTGCAGTGACTTAGCAACCCGCAGTGACTCGGCAACCTGGAGCGACTCAGCAACCCGCAGCAACCTGCAGTGACTGAGCAACCTGCAGCGACTTGGCAATGCAGAGCAACTCAGCAACCCACCGCGACTCAGCAACCTGGAGCAACTAAGCGACCTGCAGTGACTTAGCAATCCGCAGTGACTCGGCAACCTGGAGCGACTCAGCAACCCGCAGCAACCTGCAGTGACTAAGCAACCCGCAGCGACTCTGCAATCTGGAGTTTACTGTCCAATCATTGAGAATAATTATATCACACACTTAAAAAATAAAACATTTAAGTCATGGGGTATAATAAATCCTTCTGTGAACTTTATATTGGCGACATGCTGAGAAACAGAAACGGGCATGCGCCATGCTACCCTGCGTGTCTGGGATCCATCACTCCGAGACTTGGCTCACCGCTGCCTCACCTGCATTTTGACCTGCGCGAATTCCGCCATTTTACTTAAGATAACGTTAAAAATTACTGGAATCAAACAGGAAATACATTTTTAACAGCTCAGTGCACAAACATTAAAATTATGTGATAGTGATTAGCTTTTTTTTATTGTGCAGCATTCTTCTCTAAAAGTTGAGGAAATGTGGACGAAACATGGAAAAATGAGTTGGGAACATTAATGTAACATCTTTTTTTCAGAGAAGCATACTTACGCTTTTTTTGCACTGCGTTTTATGATCTTACTGTTTGTGGGAACATATAAATTTACATTTACTTTTACTCCAGTACACTTTTAAAATCCTTTAATAGCACAATGAGATGAATGTCGGGGCCACATGCAGGAGGATGAAGGTGTAACAAACTACAAGAGGCCCTTCTAACACTCTGCTTTGTAGCTTTCTTCAAGCATTTGTGTTGTACAGCTATGTCTCTGTGGTCTACATTCACTGCCATCTAAAAAAGCACTAATTCCAACCTTTTATGCTGCTAAATGTATATTCTACATCATATACCAGAAAAATGATTGCCATAGACAGCCTGTGTTCGTCACTCATATCTTAAATTCTGCCTCAACTTTGACCAGGGTTGAACCCTGCCTTCACCTCAACCTCCAAACTTTACCTGACAGCCTGTCGCTGACACCAGCCTCTACCCACATCTCAGTGGCGAATTTTCCTCCTTAATCTGTTGTTCTGACGGCATCTCTACTCTTTTATTCCAGGAACGGCTTCCAGGACTCTCCTCCCAGCAGCTGTCAACTGCGTAAGTCCAACAACTTGTTCCAAACCAAGAATCTGGTCATGTTTAATCCTAAAGTGATGAGCCTCACACAGACAACACCCCTCCTTCAGCTTTCTAAATGAAAAAGAAAAAAAACAACACTTCTCAGGGGTGCTTTCACTCATTTAAACGTAACTGAAGTGAATGTATTTTATCTTAAAGGTATGTTTTACTTCCAATGCTGCTGTTTTTTTGTTTGTTTTATTGGCTGCAGTATGAATAAGGAAGGATAAATCTACTCTGAATACAGCAAGGCCTTGGCTGTGGAAACAAACAGCAGAATCTGCTGTGGAAAGTCTGTTTGAGTTCAGATGAGCTGGTGAAACTGCAACAGATGTTTCATGGGCATGTCTTTTCAGCATCCAATAAACAGCATATCAATCTAATTATCAGGTAACTTCAGATTCATCCTGGCCAGATCTGAGCCCACTAAAAGAGTGACTGAGATTTGAGTCTTCTGAGTTCATGCTGCACCTGACAGAGATAATAAAGTGAGAATATAAAGGCATGATGTGGCTCAAATCAGCCCTGGAACAAACAGATGTTGAATGCACGCACTGTTTATCTTGGTCACGCAGCATGAACAAAATGTTTATTCTTCTTGGAAGCTACTGCAGGGGAAAGCCAGTCCAAAGTTCAACAGGCTGAAACTTTTGGAGGGACTCTTGCTGCTCCCCAAAGAGAGATTAATATCATTTATAGCATGACGATGTCTGTATCAGGAAATCATGAGCATCTATCAGAGAGGATTATCACTCAATCACCAAGCTCTTTCATAAAACTTTCTGGAACCTGCTTAAAAACGTAAAGCTTGTTAAAGCTGCAGCTAAAAACCACAACTACTAAAACAGCGCTTGTTTAACATGTAACTTAATTAAGTTTATTGGAGTAATAAAGTTGTAGCTTGGATTGTAAAATCTAGAACGATCACAAGCGTTCTGTCTGCTAACTGTGCGGTACAGCTGCTGCAAGAAGCAGGAAGTGGGATCAATCATAACCAGATTCAACCAGAGCCCCTGTGGAAGTTAAAACTTTATTTGATTTGTTGTTGCCCCCACCCACTGAGATTGAAGTGTGGAGGATAGGGAATGATGTGCAGGGATGAGAGTTGTAGTTTCAGTTATAACGGGTACAGATTTATCTTCTTATTTTTAAATCTAAAATTTTTTCATGGTAAACAGAGCTACAGAGGTTCTCTGGTTTTTACATGTACCCTATGCTTACGTTGTCATGCACCATATTCCCAAGCTGCTAATGTTCCCAGACTTCCAGATGCTGACCTTCAACCCTATCAGGTTAAAGTGTGAGAAGTTGGAAGCAACTGGTCTTTTTTTTCTGTTCCGGACTACTCCTGTCTGACATTTTAAATGATGTCTCATCTCCCAGCCAGAAGGTATTGATAGTAAAAGGAGGACCTGTCCAAAAACCATCCTTAGTCCCATATGGCGTGAGTTTTATTCAGTGCCAAACTGTGCTCCACATGTGGAGATGCAGCATTTATACGTCACACCAGTTCATTAAAACCTACTTTGTGTGATACATCTGTTTCCTGATCTTTAGCCAAAACCCTCCTCTGGGCCTCACTTACAAATATCTATTTGCAAATCTAAATTTGTTCTTAGGCTGTACTTCAGGATTTTTGACAAACCTAGCAGTGCTACTATAAAATGCCAGTGCACGTATCTGGAGCTAAGCTGAAATAAACTCTTTACAAAGCCTTCATCATCTGCTGAAAAAGGTTCAGTTACCCCGCCTCTGAGCCAACACGGGGTAGTAACGAAGGTGAGACAGGCCCACCTCGTGTGTGCTTTTATACATGGAGACATCAGAGTGTGAGACACAATGTCTGCTTCACTTTTCCAGGTACAACATACTGTTCTATGATCGAATTGTCATGGTTCATGTTCTGCCAGGCCTCTGGTGATTGCTTCCTCTATCAGGCTTATTCCCTACACCTGTGCTTCCTTCATGGCTCCCTATCTCTGATTGCTCAGCCCTAGTTAAACTCTCTCCAGTCTGAAGTGGCTGAATTTCTGGGCCCTCCAGGTTTTCTGTTACACTGAGAGCAGTTTTGGGCGACAGCTGCATCATTCCAAAGGAATTTAGTCAACCTGAAAGTTTTGGTTTTTCTGGTGTTTTTCAGGCAAGCCATTTCCACATCTTAACACATCTCACAAGTGTTTCCTTTGCTATGACTCCAGAAGTACTGAAATAGACCTTGTAGTTGGAGAGAAAAACTCTTTAGGATGGGTAATCAGAGGCCTAAAGAAAAGCACATGACTCACGATGAGTCTAATATTTTAACCTGTGTTACTTGTTATGCTAAGTATGGTTAACAGGGATTTCTAGAGGATGCATAGTTTTTACATTGAGCTACATGCTAATGCTGCCTCGTCTGCTTCCACAATGGTGTAATGGTTTTTAAAAGGACCAACCAACCTGGGATTAGAATTAAACAAGCTTGTTCTGGTCATTTATGAATAGTAAAATGTGGTTTATTTCTCAGAATTGATGCTTGAAGGCAATGATGTGCGGTGAGGTTCATGGCTGGTGAGGCCAGGAATGATGACATGCGTGACACTGCCAAGATGGCGACGGTGGAAACCGCCCAGTGAGCTTCAGTTAAGCTCTTCAGAAACCTACGAGTGACGTCACGGAGGCGCCGCCCATCTTTTATATACAGTCTATGCTCGTGATGTAGATATCCTCTCTATGTCACAAAAAACATAACATGGTTTTACCCTGTAGAGGGTGCTATGAACCATTTTTTACCCCCAAAATCCGATTTTTAAAATAAATTTAAAAAGATACAAATTTATTCAACAGTATATGTAGTTTTCATCACAATTTTGTAATTCTGTTGTTTACAGCTCAAAAAACTTATTTTGGGTGTACTACCCCTTTAATACAAGAGTACCAGAGGGTTAACGCCATTCTTCCAGTCCCATGTCTTCCCAAATTTTACACTGGTAAGCCATGTACAGCACAGTATATAACGTTGGATCTACAGTATGCTATATCACATATATTCTCACCATTAATCATTAGTCATTAATAAAAGAAAAACACAGATTTATATTTAACCTTAATTTTGAATTTTATCAAAATCCGTCCATAGCTTTTTGAGTTATGTTGCAAATAGACCAGTGCTGCAGAATACACCATAACCAAGGTGGAGGTCATGATAAAAAGGAAACACTGATCACTATAAACGCAATTTACAAATAATAATAATAATAAGGCTGGTACAGAGAGTTTAGAAGAGACCTTCAATATATCCATCTGACATTGTGTAGAGTCTTAAGGGGGATACATATTTGTTCTATCAAATTTTCTGACTAGATAAATGGTTTAAAAGCAAAAAGACAGCAGTACTTTTAACCACTGATGCTGTTCCATGTTTCTCCATCAGCTAAGTTCACAATAAACAGAGCGACAACAAGGTAAACTCACTTTGATGACCACTTTGTTTCCTTTCTTTAGCTCTTTTTTCCTAATGCCCTCTTTTCCGTCATCAGCATCATGAGATCTGCTGATGTGCTTGTGACAGAAAATACCTCGAACTTCAGACTCTCTCTACGGCATTGTGCTGCAAAGTCTGGATTTTAGCCTCAGGAGGGAGGCGGGTAGGTTCATCTTGAGTTGTTTTGACACAGAACGTGACTCTGGCAGAATTCCTCACCTCTTTTTCACAGGGGTGGCAAAACTTGCGGTCATTCTCACAAATGAGCTGTTGAACGTGAAAGATGCTGCCCATTCCTGTTTAGCATTTATCAGATCTGCTTTCTGGTGCCTGGCAGCTAATTAGCCTTTTGTTTTTCTCTGCATTCGCAGGCTTAAACAACTGTCATTCATAATATGCAGTGACTGCACAGATGGAATGAATCTAAACTCCAAGCAGCTGCTTTGATGGTGGAAAATAATTAGGTTTTATTCTGCACATGATAAAGGAAAAAGAAGAAGAAGGGGAAAAGGTGGAAGGTGGTAATTATTTAGATATTTGGCCACACATTGTGGTAGAACACAAATACAATTTATCTGACTGCTTTTTACTTTCAGAGAACATTTTATGCAATTATAAGTTGTATACTAAAAAAGGAATTATTGTGGTAATTAGACCAAAACCAGGCTTATAAAATGCCTGTAAATGAGTTACTCTGACCAAAATCATAATAAATTGAAAACCTAAAGCTGTACTTGCACACCCAAATGATGTAGGTAAAAGTCAAATCACTCCAGCTACGGCAGCAAAAGGACGTAAAATAACAACTCTGGAGGTTGTGTGTTGCACAGAGGCCCCGTTACGTCTAGTCGAGTACGCTTGCTTCAGCATGCTGCATTAAAAAGGCATAAAATAGGACTATTGAGCACCTGGTGCCTGCTACAAGCATGTAGCTGGAGGTTAAAGCCATCCTGATGCCAGCAATTAATCTGACCGATGATAAGCTTGTACAGTTAACTGAGGATGGATGGATGGAAGAAACCAAGAAGAAAGATGGGCTGTTCATGCATTCTGGCTTCTCTGCTTTGGGCTTTTAAAATAAACACGAAACATACAGAAATGAAGGAACGAAGTTGAGTCATTTCTGGATATTTTTACTGGCAACGTTCTGGTAGTTTATGGTGGGAGCCTTATGGCCTGTACATACTTTACAAGAAAAGAGACATTTTTTTTGTTTACTCAAAGTGGCAAAAAGTAGAAAAAAAAATTTCTGGCCGCCACATTTTATACTTCCAAGAGAAACGGCATCTGCAGCCCATCACCATGCAGGGTTTGGGTGACGTCAGGGACACAGTTGCCAACTCATTACCATAGACTGTATATAAAAGATGTACAGAGCCTCTGTGACGTCACCCGTAGGTTTAAATTCAACCCTGGATTCATCCCAGGACTGTGCAAACATGGTCTTTCCCATTAATCTTCATTAAATCTCTTGCAGCAGCCTTTTGGATCATTTGAAGGCTGTTTACAGCAGCTTGAGGATAATCTACTAATAAAAAATTAAATATTCTAGTAAAGAAGTGGCAAATCACTGTGAGACAAAATCGACACATTCACAGCTGTCTACATTTTATTTGTACCGCTACTAATAAATTACTAAAACTTTTAATTTTAAACAAATCCAATGCGCTCTGTCTCTTTAAGTTATGATCTGTTAGTAGGGGGTAAAATACATGAATCCACAACTTCTTTATGAAAAGGATCCAATAGCATCAATCTAAAGTAAAAATCTGCATCAAACATGGATAAAATAATGTTTTAAGATGTTTTAAAGAACATGTGGATTTGTTTTCATTGTCTTTGCTCTGAAAGCATAAATGTTTTATTTAAATTTAAAGAAGAAAATAATAATAAATTTTTTACTTTATTAATCCCGTTTGAGAAATTATTTCTGCACTTTTTTAGTAGATTTACTGTAGAGTTGTCATGTATGGAGGAGCAGTCGGGGTAGTTAAGGGTCTTACTCAGGATATGTGGATTAAATGTGGCTATTGAATGTGAAAAAATAATGAGTAATTTTTTATTAAATCGGCTTTAAAATTTTCCTTGATTTCCTGGTTTGGAAGTGTTGGTGCCAGGTGGTGAAGATGGCCTCAGTCCGCACCATTGCTGTAAATGAGTATATCAGTGATTACTGCTCCTCGATCTGACGTCAGCTTGCTTCCTGCTTTTGAATGAAGGTGGATGAGCACCTCGGTTCCATCTCCATTATATTAATATAATTAGAAATAATTTGACGCTCAACATTATTAGGGGTGTTAGTCAGACTTAAAAAATAAAGTTAAGTACAGTTTCAGTCAGATTACCTTTTCCATTTGTTGTGACAGGCTGGTTTTATCTAAACATTTTATTCTAATGTCATGTAATTGTGCTGACTATCAGCTCTGACAACGGATTGTTATGTGACAACTTCTTGTGTCAAGAAGTTTTAAAAAACCTTTTTTTGAAATTATAAACTTAACACAAGAAAGAAAGAACGTCTATTTTAGTCTATTGTTATATATCACTGGAAAGCCCAATGTTTCACCTTTATAACAAGGTATAACATGTAAAGATTATTCTTCTGTGGAATGAGCAACACAGCTAAATGTGTGGGTAGTGCCCCTCAAAAATGTTCTGATATTCAAGTACTGTCAGGTGTGTGTCGGTCATAAATGTATGACAGGTACCTAACTGATTCATGATCCTATATCTTCGAAATCTGGGATCTAATTCCATCCTCCAGGATGATAACGTTCTCCTCCACAGACAATCTTCAGAATACGGGAGTTTAGAGAAAAGGAAATTACCTGCTGTGTGTCCAGATTTCAACCCAACTGAACACTTGTGGCTGTACGTGCTAAAGTGACCAACACGGAAACCATGCTGGTGGAGCTTCAGCTGCTGTAACTGCCTAAAGGTGTTTTTCCTTGTGACTGTGGAAGAGCGTAATCATCCAATCCAGCAAGAAACTCAGAACAAGAGTGAGCTGGTTGTAAAGGTGACTAATCAGGCTTTCCAGCGATGTATAATACATCATCAGCTGGTACTATTGAAGAGAAGAAATAGTCAAACAGACAGAAAGTAAAAGCAGCAAAAAACATCTTTCAAAAGTAAAGTCAGAAAAAACTTTAAAGGTCCCATATTATAATTTTTTTCAACAATTTCATATGGGCGTCAGAGGTCCAGCAACATTGATTTCAAAGTGTATAACTCCAAATTCAGCCTTGGTCCTTTATTCCAGGCTATGTATATGGCTCTAGTGAGCTCTACTGAGAACGTTTCTACTGTTTCTGTGTCTGAACCTTTAAATGTTCATGAGTGGAGCCTGTCCACATCCCTCTTTGGGAGAAGATCCGGCTTTTAGATGGCAGGCTTAGCTAGCCCGGGATGGGTGGGTTGGGTCAATGGCAGTATCCACTACCCAGGGAAGAGGTTTTTCCCTTCATGATGTCACAAAGGGAAAGATCTGACTCACTCATTTGAGCACACATGTGCTAGAAAGTGGAGCAAGCAAGTGAGAGAGGAGACAGAATTTTCTCATTTTTGGGCCTCATACACAGGATAATAGGATACATATGACTGTTAGAACTGGCATAATATGGGACCTTTAACATCGAACGTTCAAACTTTTTATTCATTGAAGATAATTGAAAAACAAATCAATTAAAATTTTTACTGAACTTTTAATCAGAGTTTATTGACAAACTGATCAATAATAATAATTAAAGAATAAATAGTTAGTGCTCCCAATGTCGAAATAACAATTTAGAATTAAGGATTTATCACCAGGCCAGGCCGGTTGATGATGTTTCTCAAGTTAAAAGAACAAAATGATTAAATACATGATAGAAATGGAAAAAAAATGTACATTTAACAGCATAACTGACAGTATATCAGTATTTACCCTGTGATTGTTAAGTGCCTACATGTGTGTGTTATATGGTGAACATCAGAGGACTTTGCTCTAAATGCCTAACATCTGCAGTGCTAACGAGAGGCAGCTTGCCTGAAGGTTAGCCTGGACATGAAGTGAGAACAGCATTTCATGCACAGAAACTCAATACAGACACTCAACACACTCTTTTCCACCAGCAGCTTGTGTGCCACTGCCTTTCAGTCCTGAGACAAATATAGTCCGTGGAGTAAACCTGTAAAACACGAAACCAAATCCAGCTCCTCGTCTGTAATCACACCTCTTTTCAGACATTACACCTGACTCTCTTTTTACTCGCCACTGTCATTAAGTTAATTTACTGCCGTGATTCTGTTGTGGGCATTGTAAAGGATAAGCCTCATCTCAGTCATGCTTTCACCCACCTCCTTTCTTCTTCTCCCCCACCTACAAGGACCGTGATATTGAGTCTTCACGGACCAATGGAAAGCCTGCATGTCTCTAGCGGGCCATCCTGACACTTTAATTGGAGAGGCGTAAATCAGCTCCATTGTGAAGGAGCGGGGTAATTATTTCCTCCTGTCTGAGACACCAGTGATCCCCTCTTTCTTCTTCCTACTTGACTTTTTTTTCTCTGTCAGACACTTTCATTAGGAACAAGGCTCTTGTATCCCCTTTCCTTATTTTCTCTTTCATTCTTTCCAGTTATCTTTTTTTTTTTAGCAAATACCACCTTTATTTTTCATCAAAGCTAATGTGCATTAGTGTGAACTCCTTCATTCTGGCTCGTTCCTGCAGTGAAGTGGCATGTGACAGCCATACTCTGAGCTTCTCTCTGGAGCTTATTAAGGAAATGTAAATCAAAGCTGTGGTGCTACTAGCACATGGTTATACAGACTGCATCATTCATTTATCCAGCCCTTTAGACTGACTCCTCTGGTTTGTACTTGTGCTGAAACTACAACTGGAACTGTTTTTCTTCTGTTTTCAGAAGCCTTGAACATAATATCTCCTTTGGTGGTTTAAGCATGCCTCTTTCACCAAAACCCTATCCTTTAGTGACCACAATGCATGAAGAATTTGCTATGTTGTTGTTTAACTATCATTTCTAATCATGAAATCCATCCCTTCTGAGGCAAAACGTCTTATACTGGTTTAGCAAAGAATGCATGAGTTAAGAAAAAAGTCTTTTTTTTTTGTATTTTGGGACCAAGAAAATGGCACTGCTCCACCAACGTCTGTTTGCTTACCCATCACCTTTTGTGCAGCCACAAAGTTCCAAACCAGTAGTGATAATTTTATCAGCCATTTTTAAATTTAGTCCAGTATCAATCACGCTTGTTAGTTTTTTTATCACGTTTAGTCAACCTTTTCCCGTTTTTATTTAGTCAAGTTTTAGTCGACTATAAGACGAGCATTTAAGTCTTTATTTTAGTCCAAGAAAACATAATTTTATTAGTTTAGTTTTAGTCAGGACAATTATTGAACATTGTTAGTAGTATATTACATAGTTAGGAGTTGTCATGGTTGGGCTGGGTGTGTGTCTGAATCTGCAGGTAGGGTTGTGCAGGTTACCATGGGGACCCAGGGCGGAGTCTGGAGCTTCAATTGTCACCACCTGCAGCTCATCAGCCTGATCTACTCTCCGCTATTTAAGACCAAGCAGGAGCTCCACTCCTCGCCAGATTGTCTCTCTTTGTTGTGGGGTAAACAGGTCAAATCCTAGAGATCGTGTTGTACTACTTGTTTAAGAAAGCTCACTTCTATCTCTCTGTCCCTCAGCACTTGAGTGTTCAGTTCCTGGAGACACGCCAGCACCTGGAGTCCTGAATCCGCTTTGTGTCAAGCTGCCTATTGCAAACAGTGCCTGCCTGCTTGCCCTGCCTGCCACCTCGCATCCCACAGCACCCGCTAACCACCCTTGGACTTACCTTCTCATTTTCGTCCCACTGCTGGAAAACCGTAAGGCGCAAAATCCTGCTGTGATTATTCCGTTTCCTGTCGGATCCATGCAAACCCTCTGTCCTCTCATAGGAAGAGTTTCCCGGACCTGGACCAATTAACTCACAGCAAAAAAATATTGTTCAACCTCTCCCTTGCCTTCCTGTGTGTCTGCAATTGGGTCCTCTCCCCGAGTAAACAGTCCCGGACCGTGACAGTAGTTAGTTAATGGATAGTAGAACATTGTTAAATGTAGTTTAACATTGTTAAACTCATACTTAAAACATAACTATCCTATTTTATGCAGAAATAATTGCAGGCATTTTTATGTTTGCATGCATTTATTTATATTAATATTGATGCCAATAAAAATCAAATGTCCTTGGGATGGTAACCTGGAGACAAACAGAACAGCATTTTATGTCACCAAATAAATACATTGAGATGCAAACTCCTAGAGCAGTGGCTCCCAACCTTTTTTTTAGCTTGGAACCCTATTTTCATATCACAAAACTCTGGCGACCCCAGACATTCAAAACACGGACCATTTTACTTACTTTTATACCACATTTAGGCTATTTCATGTATGAAAATGAAGGTTAAAGTTGTTTTGAATAAAGTGTGGCGTATTATTTTATTTTATTTTGTCTAGAGAATTTGTTTTAGTTTTTAGTTTGCATCTATGTGTAGCTGCCCAGGTGTTTTGTGTTAACTATAGTTTGCTTGCAGCACCTAGATCAGCTCATACTTCTGTCTGCTTTAGTTAAAATTGCAATCCAACTATAGTTACCCGAGCAGTATAACATATCTAAGTTAGCATGAATTGAACTTCACACACAATTCTGTCAACAAGTGGCTACTATCGCTACATGCTACAAAGCTAATAAGTTAGCCAGCATTAGCTTGCGGTCGGTTTAACGTCATTATTGGAACATTGTTAGTTTAATGCAACGTTATAAACAATTACCACCAAACTTTTTGTTACCTTACCACGATGTCTTTGTGGTGAACTGTGACGTGTCTCTTTAGGTTTGTTGTGTTTTTCCAGCTACTTTGTTCCCACATTCCTTCCCTTCAACTGAAATCAAGCATAAGGTTTTTTTTGCCAGTTCAATGTAGTGAAAATGGCGGCATATATCACATCTTCTCTTTCTCACGGCCCCGTGCAAAAGGAGGAGGAGGAGGGAGGACTTGACAAAATCATATATAATATTATAATTTTTTGTGTCTTTTTTTCGTGTACTAAAGTATCCATAGATTTTAGCCCAGTTTTATTTAGTGTACTACATTTTTGTCTCGTCTTTATTAGTCGACGAATATGCATCCTGATTTAGTTCCATTTATTGTTAATTAAAGGGGGTTTTATTCTTATTTAGTCTTGTCTTCGTCCAATGAAAAATGTGCATTGACGAAAATATTTTCGTAATTAACACTAAAAATCAGTTGCAGTTATGCAGCATTTTAAATGCAAAGTCCTGTCAGAGCAACAACAAAACGTAAGAATGTGCTAAATAAATACACACAAATTAAAAAAGAGCATGTAAAAAAAAAAAAGTTTTAAAAATATACTTTCATATAGTGTTAAAAGTTTTAAGAAGTTACTGAAAATCGGACAAAGGCTCATTGCAAAGCCTTTTTTTTTTTTACTTTGTTCCACGATGGAGACTCTTTGTGTGCCCAAGGAGAAACACAGTGTCACTCATAATACAGTTATCTTAGCAAAATGGTGTTGGGCAGGACTTAGAGCTCCACAAACTCCACTCTGGTTTCTTTAAAATCGCTGACAAAGTCTTAGAGTAATAATTATAGGGCAAAAAGGCATCCACCAGGTAGCAGAAGCCAAGAATCAGATTGTGTACGAGGTTTTAAGCAAAGTTTTTACCACGTGGTGATACAAGAAGTCTCAGAAACTGTATATTATATATGATACATTAAGCATTTACCTTCAAGGTTAAATGAAAATAACTGAACTAAAAATACAGGTCAGATTATAAATCAGCTCATCTGTATCCTCAGCACCTTGTTTTGTATTCATATATGTATATATGGTTTTCACTTTTCATCATCAGACCTTCTGCCATTGGTCACAGTTGTCCTCACTTTGGTTTGTTCTGGCTCTGTTAGTTACTTCTCATGTTCTGTTCTTATAATTCCTGCACTATTTGTCTCTCCTGAAATTTTTCTGGATCTTTTTTACTACTTTTGAGTTAAACCGCTTTTACCCTTTTGTTCAAAATTGCATACTCTAATTAAAATGAGTGTTTCTGCAATCACAAAGTGTTTTAGGGAGAATTAGTGAGATTTGTCAGGATGTGTAAATCACAGTCCATGGTACACTGGTGAAAATTAAATTAAAATGGCACACAGCAAAAATGCAAACCTCACCTAAAAGAAAACTCTTTCTGGATCAGCAACTTTTTGTAATGATGCATCAGATTCTCTAAATCTTTATCCATTCTAAGTAAAATATTTTGACATTATCTCGGCAAAGCTGTCCTCTGCTGCAGTGAGGCAGAACAAAATTAGAGCGAATTAGAGAGTCCAAGCAAGGTTTCCAGCTGGCATCATCTGCATTTCCCATGTGTTCAATACAGTTAATTGCATTGATAAGTGCTAATTAAAAGCCCCAGATCTGGCGCCAACAGGGCAGAAGGAGATGTAGTCACTTACTGCAACCTTTGTCCAGTATTATTGGACCACTGATTATTGTGTTTTGTCTCACGTCTGCAGATACATGTCCGGTTGCAATCAAACTCTGTGTTGGATTTACTTTCTGAATGCATGTAGTTCTTTTTAAAGAGTCTGCTTGAAAGAGAACTGCACACACCCAGCAGATTGATCTCTATGGAGGAGGGGGCATGTGTGCAGTGCATACTGCAAACTAAGTTAATGAGCAAATCCCTGAGTTCACAACAAAAAGAGAACCTTTAGTGCACCAACCTGTGGTAATTTACATACCACCCGACTCTTACACACTTGTTATGCATGGTATGATTTCCATGTGAAATGGTGAACTTGATAAACGTGCATTAGAACACTGAATTTAGATATTAGACTTGTGATATATTATATTGTGTTTTTTTGGCACGTTTCTGGAAGTCAAAATTACGTATAATATGTACAATCCTCGGCCAAAATAGCGCGGAGCGTCTGTTGCCATGTGACCTGCAGCATGACATAACAGACATGACAGAACATGCAGGTTGTCTGAATCATGTATTTAATACCAGATGATTATTTTTACCCTGAGTTTTGTTTCCTAACTGTAACCAGTTGTGGATTTCCTTAATGTTAGAAAAATGGCTTCTGTGTGTTTATGTAAGCAAATAAAGACATCAAAAAGAGGTCAAATAAAAGAAGAAGACAAGATTTTATGCAAGATTTTTTCTCCTAAGTCTGTGCTTGTTGGTTGTTGAAGCTTTTTGGTTGAGAATTAGTAAAAGGTGGTTGTGCAAAAAAAAAGCTGCACAAGGCTTGTAGACAGTGTGCAGCGTTGTGGTTTCAGGAAACATTATAATGGCAACATATTTTCCTGGTGACTGAGCTGATGTTTCCATGTTTTTAAGTTCACTTTTAAGTAGTTTAATTCACTTGCAAGATTGCTTAAAATCCCATGTATTAAGGGAAACTTTCTGAGCACACACACACACGTTAGCATGAAGGATTTCTTTAATAACATGATAACTTTTAGACAGGAAATGAGATTAAAGCAACGTGAGTGATGGATGTGTCTGACCTTTTGGGCTTCACCCTCTCACCGTGTGAGGTAAGGGTCCTCCACCTCTGCTGTTTCGAGCTATTAAAGTGATCTGTTTGCTGTCTTGTTAACGGAGGGAAGGAGGATGATGCTGAAGAGGAGGGGTAGGGAGGAGGAGGAGGGGGACTTTAGTGGAGAGTGTAATAGGACACCAGCGCTCTCTGTCTTTTCCTTCTCCTCCCTCTCTCCTCTCCTCTCCTGCGCTCTCCCTCTACCAGTCAAGTCTGCTCTGCGAGCTCTTAGATGGAATAGCTGCATTTTTCCTCTCTGGTGTCACTGGTGGAACCTGGAAACTAGTGTTACAGAAAGGACAGGATAAGGTCCAGGCCTGGTTTGGTGGATCTGCCTTCTTCAGCTGGAACCAGGACTGGAAGAAGCAGCTGGACGGTGAGTCCTGCACCAGAGCCTGATATAACCCCGTCTCTGAGGGTGCTGTAGTTTCTTGTAGTGTCATAGATCTCACTGTGGATGCAGAGAGGATTTGGTGGCAAACTAACAGGTGCAAAGTCACACCAGTCAGAAGCAGTGAGAGTAGCTGGAAGTGAACTTAACCAACATAGAATCACTTCATGGTTCTCTTAAATCATCAGAATACTGAAACATGCTTCGGGTGCTATTTCAAATCCAGTATGATTTTCCATCGTGAGTCATGACTTTTCTCCGTTATCCTTAAATCAATACCCCAGGAAAAATGACTTCTTTTAAAATAATTAATTATTCAAGTTATGCTCCAGAGATTTCAGAGAGTTTGTTCTCATATTTAAGAGTAAGGATGACTTTCCTAGATTAAATTTGGTTGGCTAAAAGTTTAAGTAGTTGAAATCTATCCTGTTAGCGGCTCCTGTAGTCATGTGTGTGATGGAACGAGGGTGTAACAGAGCCGCTGACAACTGACAGACAGGGTGTGGTATGCGCATGCTGTCCTGTTAGAGCCAGGACACAAAGCAACGTGTTTACTTACCTCGATTTCTATTCTTCCTCTGCGGTCAGGGATGAGTCAGGCTTTAAAAAACAAAAAAAGAATAAAAAGTCCAAACGGGAAGAACCTGCTCCATCACCTGTCTAAATTATGTTTAATATGTTTAAAGCATTACGGGAGCAGATGGGAGTCCAAAAACAGGAGGTGTTGTACTTCGCATTTTCCACTTTTATCAATATTAGCTTTTGAGCGGTGCCTCTGCAATGACACTGGGGAACATTCATTAGGCTGTCAGCCAAGGAATGAGCACAATAAACACAATTATTATTACACCCCACTGGAAATACAACTCTCCGCTCACCCACTGCACTGACCCCCTGTGTGCAGAGGCATTTAATTACTGCAGCAGAGATTCCTGTCAAACCCAGCTCTGGAATTTCTGGGCTGAAGTACCCAACAAAATTAATTGGATTATTTATTATTTTTGCTCAAACAGTAATGCACCGTTTTATTGGCAGAGCCCTTTCATGCACGGAGGCTCCACAGAGCTACGGGAGTGTAGGGAACAGTGGTAGCGAGCTCATTCATCTCCTTCAGTGTGGCGCAACAAAGTGTCTAAACGTGGCCTCATGGGATGTCACAGACTGACTCCCCTGACGATGAGTTTAGCAGCTGTGAGTTTCCATGCCGGAGACTCTTCCTGGGAGATCACCATCTCTCTGAGGGGGTGTTAGGTGCACAATAGTTCAAAGGTTCACTTCATCAAAAATGTACAAAATATTTCCTTTGTCCCCCTTAACTCCAGGATTCTTGTTGTCTCAGGTACGGAATAATAAGGAAAGAGCAAATCAAACTCTTTTGCACCTAAGAAATAACAATGCTGAAGTTAAAAGACAGCTGGGAAATTTTGAGACTAGTGTTTTTTTACTTTATTCCTGTGCGGCTGGACTTGATTAGCAGAAAAACGTGCTTTAAGTCTGATGTCTGACCTGGAGAAACCAGGAGCAGTAGAAAAAACAAATATAGTGGCAGTGAAGCCTGGTTTGCACTCAAAGGAAGCAGTGGTCTTTTGCTTTTGACAAGGGTCTAAAAGGGTCAAATGGGACATTTCACGGTCAACATTCAGAGCCAAAGACTTGCAGTTTGCACATAAAGAACTGAGCCTTAATCACTTCCACTGTATTGGGATAAAGGCAGAAACTCACCACAGATCTTTGATGGATGAAGAGAACAAGAGCTCTGCTTCAGGTTAGGGTTTAAGCCATGGCAGTGGAGGGGTTTTGTGTATGTGTGTGTGGATGATGCAGCAGGAGAGGGGTTGTAATGCACCGGCTGGAGCTGTTTAGATCTGCCCCATGCTGCTTTATTGCTCTCAAGTGCAGCCAAAAAGATCTCCATATGTTATCCTTATGCACCTGAACAGCAGCATTCCATCTCAGCTGTATGAGTCAGGCTCCAAAAACACAGACATTTCAGCCTATTTGTACCCCAAACTAAAATTTTCATAGCAATCATGTTGCTTTTTTAACTTTATTCATCAATTTTTTATTGCGCATCAATAAGCAATGAGATCAGAGATTCTGCCTCCTGTTAAAATAAATAAATAAATAAAATAAAAATTTGGGGTCACTCGTGTGACGCAGGTGGTGTAACTGCCAGCTTGTGTGGTTAAAACAGCCAAGTCTTTTTGCATACCAGAGGTTTGAACCCCCCCAATCCCCCCAGGCAGGACAGCACCTGCATCCATCAATAATTGAGCTGCTCTTGTCCTGTTAACGGCGGAGAACAAGAGGAGGACGAGGGTACCCTTCTCTTGCAGCTCTTTTGTGCATATTTACCTCATCCATATTTAAGAGAGGTACATTTGGAAGGATACAGTAAGTGATGGGATTTGAGGGACATGTCTTTTCATCTGGCTCTTCTTCCCTCAAACATGTAAGTATCCCTGCATCTGCAGACTGATTTTTACTCTGAATATTGGTGATATTTTGTATTTTTATGAGTTAATTACCTCAGGAACGTTGATCATTTATAGGATTAAAACTCAACACAATCTGAATTTATTTGAAATATGAGATTTTAAAGATTAATCCTGGTGATTCACCAATTCCAGCTCAAAACTGTCAACATGTTTGCTTCCTGCCTATGATTGACACACACCTGCACTGCATTAGGCCCTGTCCACAGGTTATTGTGGTTATGACATTGTGAAAAATGTAAATGCAGATGTTTCCATTTTTGTGCCTTTAGTCCACATAAATAAGCAGTTTTAAGGGACTGCAAAGGATCTTGGGAGTTTGCATGTTCTCTGCCTGTATGCGCGGATTCTGTCCGGGTACTCCGGCTTCCTCCCACCGTCCAAACACATGCATGTTAGGTTAAGAAACATGCAGTGTCAGCTCCATGTCTCTGTGTTGGCCCTGTGATTGACTGCCGACCTGTCCAGGGTGTACCTTGCCTCTCGACCAGTAGCTGCTGGAAAAACTTCTTGCCGGGCGTGTCATGGTTCCTGTGTTTGGTTAGTTTTTGGTTTGATTTGATCTTGGTTTATTAGTTCTGGCTTTTGTCATGTTTGGTTTCGGTTATGTTCATGTTTTGGGTTTTTGGTTTTATCATGTTTAGTTCAGTTTTCCTTTTTTTTCCTCATGTGCTCAGTTTTCTGTTCCTGGCTCGTTAGTACACCTGGTCTAATTACTCATTTACTTCACCTGCTCCTAATTACTCCCTCTGTCTACAAGTACCCCTTGGTTTACAGTTTGCATTGTCAGATCTTTGTGGTTCATCCTGTGTATTGTGTGTTTACCTACTCCTACGTGTAAAATAAATCTCTTTTACCTGCACCGGCCTGCCTCATCTGCCTGCATTTGGGTCCTCACCTCTGCCAGAACACGTAACAGGGCGAAGCTTTCTGGATAATTGAAGCCTTTTATGGGTGAGCAGGTTAACCGGTGCTAGCTTTGTGTCTTGTGGCACCGTATGCACGGTTAACTAACACGTTATTGAGGACATACAACATAAAACATCATTTTTGATTTTCTAAATACGGTAGTTTCTGTTTCAGCCTTCTCACTTGCCGCCATGGCTTTAGAGGCAGGGACAAGAGCGCCACCTTGTGGTTTTCTATGCTTCAGTTGTGAATGTGCGTTTTTATGTTCACAAAGAATTTGTGCTAACTTTTTTCTGGATTTGATTTTTGGGAAAATCCCTATTTCTTTGGACATGTGCCTAAATGTTGTTTTTTTTTAATTTCCTTACAAGTTTCTCTCTGTGGGCTTTTTGCATTTGAAATGTCTTTGTATTGGAATACCTTTACCTGCTGTGTATTTGCTTATTTCTTTTAAAATCCTGGAACTATCGCACCTTCCTGTGGTCCTTCATTTAAGTCCTTTTACCTGCTGAGCAGTTTTGCTTTGTAAATGCATAACATTACCATATCTCAGTTAGTTAAAATAACTTGGCCAATGCTTTACATTTTTCCAACTTCCATAATTATTTTGCCGTGAAGTAACCCAAATTTTTATTTTCTTTCCACACTTTCCACATGTCCATTGACTATCTGTTACTAACCAGATGTTACTGCTATGTTTGCCAATGCTACGTCAGCAGAATGACATATTGCCTATTTTTGCATAATGTTATGACAGCACATATTATGCATAAAACTTGCATCTTAATACTTGTGAGAATTATTTCAACCCAAGTCAAGTCAGATAGATTCAATCTTGGTTTGTTTCGTTTCCAAGAGAAATAGATTAGGGGTAGATTTCTATAAGTAAAAGTCTTTGGTCACATAAACACAGATGTGTTTTACGGTTATGTGGTGGCTTTAGCAGTGACTGCTTGTCTCAAGAGGCAAAACAGAAAAAAACCCAACATAATATATATTACCAAAAACAAATCCATCCTTTTCTCTTTGATGTCCGGTGACAGGTGGCGGTGACTGGAGGTGCAGCTATGGGCAGGCCGGAGGGGCTGGCCAGGCCACCTCTGGTGTTCTCCTACCTGGCTTTCTTCTTGCTCTGCAGCGATGTCTCAAGTCTTCCTCAGCCTCTGCCGAGAGTCTTCCTTTCGTTCGAAGGTAAGAAAAAAACTCTGATTTTAAGGTTTCTAATGGATGAGATGTGGTTGCGTGTTTGCTAGGTGTTTCGTGTACTAAACAAATGGTTGGTAACCAAGCTTTGCTTGGGGCTTCATCATCATGGAAATTTGGATGCTTTACTAGTGTTTTTACAATCACATGCCCCAGGCCTTAAATTTCCATTTGTAAACAACCACCGTCCATCCTTTGTCCTGTAGTGTCGACCGAAAGTCAGACGTCAACAGGAGGTGGCACTGACTGTCAGGACTTTTTACACCTAATTTAAGAGTTTAACAAGTGTATATGTGAATCGCTGTGGGTGGAGGGGGTCACTTAAGTCTCTGTGTTATCACCTTTCACTACCTGGATAAGGCAGCACAGGGCAGCTGAGACCGTCCATCACTCGGCTTTATGCGTGAGGGAGGATCAGCAGTTTTACTGCTTCCCTTCAGCTGGACAGATTAACCTTATTTCTGTCACGTTTCTCCAAAAATTTGGTGTACTATTGTCGTCTATCATTTAATCCTGTCTCAGATTACTTTCTTTTCATTTTTTGCCATCATACTGGATGTCTTTGTGAAGTTCTCTGAGCTGTTTTTATATGATGTCCTCTTGGGAATAATCTTAACATGAAGAATTAATTCAAGGGAAATCAGCGCAAAATTTTATTTTTTTTACAATTTCCCTTTGGGATAAATACAGTGTAAGTGATCTTTAAAAAAGGCAGTTAAAGATAAATAAGACACATTTTCATTGGTTTGAAGCAAATAAAGCTGCTTACTGCCACCAGGCTAGGCTACGTCGCTAACAGCTGTTTTCAGTAGATATGGCTGTCCCAACTGGAAGCAAACTTAAAAATAGGTTTAATAACAAAACATTTTGGTGGACATCCAGAAGAGGAATATTTCTGGGAGTATATGTGACATATCTGAGAAGGTTCCAGTCTTATTCACATTGATTTACACCATGTTTGAACATTTTATTCAACATGATTATATGAAGACATCGAGTATCCTACAGTATACTTACGGTGTTAAATGTCCATTTTTGAGACGTGTACGCCTGAACTGGTGTATGAACCATTTATAATGAACCAGAATTTTATTCTGCTTTAGTTTATCAGAGTTACAACACAATTAAAAAGCCTGAAACTTTATTCTTCACTAGTAAAAAAATATTTACTAATATACAAGCATCTTAACAAATCCCAGCAGTGCTCCCTTTACTGTGACTTACAGAGATTTACTCATATCATAATAGGTATGTCATTTTTCAGCAGAGGCCTAAAAAATAGGCAAAGGGCTCGAAAGTCGAACATACTTTCAGCTGCGTCCATGAACGCTGAAATTAGCTGCTAACACTTTCGTTTTCGAACACATCTTCATCAGTTTGTACTGTTGAGGAAGCAAAGCTTATTATCTTGTGATATCAAAATGCAAGGAAACATAAAGGCTGATATCTCAACATAATACGATAAGTAAACTGAAAACTAGCTTTTTTTTGTATCTTGAGATAACCGAATCACTAACCTGAAACTAAAATAAATCATCAAATGATTGCACTCATGGCCGCTCTCACCTTCTGTATTTATTTGGGTTTTTTTTATTGACAGTTTTCTTATTTTTATCAAAATACAAATGGAAATGGAGACATGGTTAATTATTCAGTCCTCATTATTTACACTCTTTGCTCCTCTGTGTTGCCATCTTAAAATGTCAAATGTAACCAGGCTGAAAATGGTCTGGTATGGCAGTGTTTCCTCTCTCAATGTGTGGATGAAATGACTTTTATCTCCCTTGCTGTGTCTGTTTCGCTGCAGGGAGAATCAGAAACTGAGAGATCGACTTTGGTATTCAAGCCGCAGAAATTCCTCAGCAGCTTCTGTCCTTAATTTTTAATGAGTGCTTATCTGTTGGATGAAGTAAATGTGTGTATTTTACATTTAGAGGGGATTTATGATAAAAGAGCAGTGGGGAACGAGTTGAGGATGTGTATTCAGGCTTTAAGAGCCAACATCAGGTGTGAGTTTACATTCCAGCTTTGATTTAACACTTCAGGGAGCGATGAGTGGATGAAGTTTGCTTTCCACTCAAATCATTATGAACTTTTGGAAAGAGCTGCAGATGTAGGGAGCCCCTAAAGGTGGAGGCTCATTTTTCTTTCACAAACACTGGAGGTCCTCGCCAAAGGAAGAATTCCAGGAGTTTGAGCTCAGGCCGAAGGGACCAGTAAAATGAATAAAGTGATACTGAAGACAAGCGGGACTACGATGGAAGTAGGTGCAGGTGGTTCGACACCTGCTGGGTGTCTGAAAGGTTACTCCTTAAAACTTTTGCTCTCAGATGTGGTTGATTCATTATTTTCAGCTGAAACAAACTAATCCAAGAAAATAAACCAGCGCTGTGGATCAGTGAAGACTTGAATCTTTCTGTGTCACTGCTAAAACCAAATCCAGGGGTAAGGCAGGTTCACAGGATTCCCATCATAGCCCCACTTCCTATGAAGAAGCTGCAGCCTTTAACATTCCTCTCCCCTTTACTCAGCTTACTGTTCTGCAGAGAAATGCAGCACAAAAACCACATAATAAACATTATAAAAATGCAGTTAACCCAAAGTGGTGCCTTTCTTGCCTGGATAATTAACACAGGCCTTTCCTGGCAGCAAATCTATTTGGGGATACTTAGTGTGATAAAAGATAATTACTTCCCTTCAGTTGCTTTAAATGTGTCCTGTTCTCTCAGCCTTCCTTCTGGCACATTTTGTTGTAGTTTGATGTATTTTCTGAGTCTAAAATGAGTCTGAAATGCAAACAATATGCATATCCTAAGGACAAAGTAAGTAACAATTTCCAGATCAGTGTCTGCAGTGGTAATGAAAAGATTTGTTGACATGAAAACAACATGAAAAGAGATAATTTTTTTTCTTCTTTTTTTTAACTCAGCCACAGGAATGCAGGTTTTCACTGTCTCCCTGCTCCAACACACCTGACCCAAATTAAATGGATCCAATAGCCTATAAAGTTCTGTAAAATTACTCATTAATTTGAGCCAGGTGTGTTGGAGCAATTTTACAAATTATATCAAAAACCTGCAATTTTTGACACCTTGTCTTTGTTTAATTTAATTAAATTGTTTTTCAAATACTCAATTGTAGGGGGAATGATGATTCAAAAAGATTATATTAATATATTTTAAATGTCCTATTTTACATTTGGCAGACACTTTTCCTTTGTGTAAATACAAGGTCAGAATTTCATCACACAATGTCATCTTGGGCGTAAGTGCACGCTGCTTATTCAGTGATGAGTCGAGTTAAAGAGCTGGAAAAATCTTTCTAACTCATTCCGACGAGTAGAAGGGGTAAGCTTAGAAAGAAAGAAATCTAAATAAATATCTTTAGGTAAAAATGTATTTAAATTACTGGTTTAATTTTTAATTAATGGGTTTTTGCTGTTTAATATCCTGCTAGGTGACAAATGAGCAATGTATAAAAGAAGTGACTTTTCTCTGGAAATTGCACATTTAATACACTGCTTACTGCTTTATAGCTCGACTGTTGGCGAGATGACTTTCTGTGGATTGGGGGGTCAGAAACCCACCTCCGAATACCCAACCCCCCTGGCTGACAGATGGTGCAGTGGTCTGTGTTTACAATCAGGATCAACAGTCTCACCCTGTTCTGGCAAACCTCCATATTCAACACAAAATGTACTTAGAAATACATACAGTGGGGATGTCAACTCATAAAAGATGTTTATTTGAGAGCGAGTGGCCCTAAATGGGCTTTTTTGTGGTTAATGGAGATTTTTGCACACTGATTCTGTCAGAGAGATTGATTAAAATGATGTCTGCAGTTTAATTAGCACTCCTCTGCTCTGGTGTGAGCCAGATGGGTCACAGCCCTGAACAGAACCAGGCATGGAGATCTGGAACCAGGTGTGAGAACGGATATACTGATTCCCCTTCATGACTCATTACTACTTCTGGTAACCCCCATAATTCATCCAGGAAGAATACTGTCCGTGTAGAGTAGCTTTGTGTCTGTTCAGAGTGTTTACTTGGTGTAGGAGTGTGTGTGTATGTCACTAAATCTAAGAAAATGTGTGCATTTCTTTATGGGATGTGAGTGCGTTCACACTGGTTTTGTTTGGTCCTCTTTAAACAAACCCTGGTCTCGGTTTGCTTGCAAGTGAACTCTGGTGCGGTTCAATGACAGTGTGAAAGCAAACGGACCATCCAGTGAACTAAAGGGAGAAAAGATGTTAAATGTAGCAGAACATGTCGGATATTTTGCTGCCTCTCCTGCTTCTCATACCAGACAGATTCTTGTTTTAACCACAGATTTAAACGACAAATTAAAAACAGAAAAAACCCAAACTGAATAAATTTGTTGTTGCTCTGTGTTTCCTGACCAATCAATGAGCCAGATTTTCTTCCTTTTTCTTCTTCCACAGTTGTTTTGGGGGATACCGCCCCCTAGTGAGCAGTGTGAACACAAATTAAACGAACATTTTTTCCCCGCCCAAACATCTAATTCCCCCAGACTGGCCTGTTATGCACCCTTATAAACCGAGCCACACTTCAACCAGTAGATTTCAGCAGCTACACTAATGGCTGCATTTAAGTTGACTGGTTGTTTATTGGTGTTTACTCTAAAACAGACCTAACTGGCGTTTCAAAAGTTTTTTATCTTGCAGAGTACAGAAAGGCTTTGAACATGACTTCTATTGCAAGGTGCTATCTTGTCTAATTTCTAAAATCTTCTATTTTTGACATTGAAAAGGGCTTAAATTGTGTTATTTAAGGGTTTCCAGACACCCAAGAATCCCTGAATGTCACACACTGATTCTAACCAAAGTTTACAATGATCCTGCTTAGTTTTGTAATTATTGATCTTGATCGGCCACCTCACACTAACTTCTGTCTTTTCTTGCACACCCCGTTAAAAATTTTCTGGTTACGGCACTGCATTTTAGAGGCAAACTTTCCACTGCATGGTTGTTGGTTTTCCAGTTTTGTAACCTGCGTGTGGTCTTAAAACCGTCAACAGACTCCTTTGAATGCCAAGATAACCTCAGTACAAAAAGGGTTTCATTGCCTATTTTTGTGAGGTTAAATGCTTAAAATAAGCCTTCTCTCATTAATAGATTTTATTACCTTTTTAGACATCAAAATCACCTGGAGACTAAATATTGATGAGTAATGGGGTGCATGGTCTTTTAGGCTCAATCAAAGATGAAAAAGTCAAAGGGTAACACTGACAAGGAGGATGCTTTTGTCTGCACCATTATGGTAATTCTTTGCTAACAAGGGACAGCTTCCTGCCTCTGTTTTACATTACAGCTGCACATTAGCATCTAATAATGAAGCCAATGATGAAAGTCAGGGATGCTGTTGTTACACAGGCCTGTAAACGCTGTCTGCAGTGACATGCAGAGATGTGGATAAAAAAAGCTTTAAGTTAGTGATGCATGATGGTTGATGAAGAGGTAGATGTTAAGGAAGTTGCAGGAGTTACAGCTTGACACTGACAGTCCCCCCACCAGTCAGTCTGTCATACTCGCTGTGTTAAGCCATTCCTCTCTCTGACATTGCCAGCCTTATTGAAGGTTTTAATATTCTTGCCCCGCAACATGTTGAAAAAAATCGATGGTTATCTGCTCAGACCGAGCAGCATCTCCTCAGGAACAGATGGTGTCAGGGGTTTGACATCAGCACAAACTCTTTTATGTTTGCATGTCTGTCTCCGTTGTGCAATGTGTCATATAGACTTTTGAACTGTACAGTAATTGCTGTCATATCAGAGTGTTCCATCAGTTGCACACACAGATTTCTTTTTCCATTATTGGAAAAAGTGCCTGAGTGAGTTCTCAACTAGCTGCAGCAGGTGCTTAAGTCATTGTTTTCCTTGCAGCAAATCTTGACCTTCACTCACCATCAGGGACAGCTCGAACATCCAAGTCAAATAGAAAACGGAGCTTTTAAAATCGTGATTTTGCATCAACCTTGAATATTTGACTTATTTAGCACTACACCATAAATTAATCTTTCAGGTTAGGGACCTTTACAGTTCAACATCTTAGAATTTAAAAGAAAAAAAAAAACAGTCCCTCATTGGGCAACTGCTAAAAGAAAATAGGAGCTCCACCTGGTTGTGCACTTCTTTCATGACCAGTAAACACATCAGCACTGAAATTTCACTGACCCATATCTCCTGCAAGCCCTCTACGAAAGCGTCCCTCACCGTAAAATCATGAAGATTTACTGTCTGCCAGGGAGTGTGCGGCAACTAGAGGCTCCTGATGTTTGCAGGTGAGAGGTCACAGGCTGGCTGATGGTATGAGTTGGTTCGACTGTCAGTGGCATGTTAAGGGAAGGTCAAGTGCTAATTGGGGCACTGGGAACACAAACTACCTGGCTGAAGGGGAGCATAATTGAACTGTTTGTAATCTCAAGTTTCAAATCTTACTGGGAATATTAGCCAATGTCGTCACAGGTCAGGCATGCAATGAGACCCGCCACGACATTAGTCCTGGAAAAAATCACTCTGCGTGTCTCACGTGTCATATTTAGAGACAGTGTCTGCTTTGGGAAGGAGGCAGCACATGAGAATCATGGCATTCCATGCAGCCATATGATTTCCATTAGAAACGTCTGGTTACAGATAATTGACAACAGACAACAATCAGGAAATTAATGAGACACAGCAGATAAAAAGTCCTCCCTGTCAGAGCCCAGTCTGGCTTCTGTGTTGCAGTGAAGTACATTTATGCATGCTGTTTGCATTTTAAGTGCAGAGACACGGCCTGGGAATGTGGAGTATGCCTGTTGGACAGACAATCAGACGACTCTGTCAGCCAGTGCGAGACGTCTTGGGTGGTCTTCCTCTCAATCGACACCTTAACTTCTCCTCTGCCATATTTCTGCTGCACAAGTGATCACATCATACTGTATAAAGACTGTATGGCTGAATGTTCTGACCACAGCCATGTTTTTTTTTTTATCTCCACGGGTTGCTTGTCAGTTGCCAAGACTAAGTTTTTTACTGGCCTAGAATGTGTGGGTTGGTCTGCAATGTATTAGGTAAGTGCAACCATCCAGAAGTGAACTCAAGAGCTCTTAGCATTGTCCAGGCTAAGAGCAACGGTATTTGGCAGCAGGTTTGAAGTCAGATAAGCTCCTGCTTCAATATTTATTAAGATGGGTGATTGGGTCCTCCCACCAGCTGCCCCTGACAACCACAGAGTAGGTTCTGCTTGAATTAAACAGGGATCCACCCTCATTAGCATGGAGTTAATGTGTGCATGCTGGCCTTTCAGGTAGGAAGCCAATTGATGAGAGTTGATTTGCATGTGGAGACACTAAGGTTGGTTTGTAATTGGCTCACAATCCCATCCTGGAGTGTTTTAATTAGGTGCAAGGATGTGTTGGCTTGTGTTCAGACACTGGTATTGATAAAAGAAAAAAAAGAGACACTCCAGACACCATGAAAGCTTTTAATCCCTGCACTACAAAGACTAATCCTATGTCCTGACAAAATAATCCTATATTGTTGCTCCCTGCTGATCATCATGTAGAGAAAAAAAGCATCTACCAGTGGAATTTCACCATGTAAGACTTTTGTTTTGCAGCAGTTTCTTTTAGAGTTCTTCTATTTCTAACTATCCTCCTTCACTCTGGAGGAAGACTCCCATAGCTGATGGAGTGATACCAGTTCAGGCAGTTGGCACCAGCTCCTAAAACCTCCAGAACTACAGTTGCGCGTCTCATAAAGATCCCACATATTTTCCAGCCACTGTGAATCTCTCATTTTTGACAATACTGCATTTCAACAAACCGCTCCTTGTACTGACATCCCAAACTAAAACCATGGCTCTGTTGTTTACAGCCGCAGTAAAACTCAGTTATTCGATCATGGAAGTAATTTTGGGGGCAAAGTTTGTGAGAAAACATTGAGAACCTGAGAGGAGCCTCATTGTGGCTGTAGCATTTTTCCATTCCTGGATGTACTGTATAATCACAACAAATAAAAGCTGAGAAGTGAGAGCTGCAGTTTCTACTGCACTTTAATTGCTGCCATTTAAGCAGGCGCTACAAGTCCCTTTATGTCTCACACATTTTTTGCTATTTCTACTCTGCTTTTTGCCACAGTTACTTAAAAGAGGATGCTCACTTCTAAAACCTCTGTGGGATGTGGACCTTCATGCCTTTCTGGGTTGTAATACTGGAACATGTGCCCATGAGCAATCAGTTCCTGTAGAGATTACATAAAGATCCTTTTTCTTTAGGAACTAGTGTTCACAGCCCCGTTTCCTTGGTTACCATTGGCGTCCGAACTGGCACGCCCCTACCCACTCACACGCGCACAACCAAGGGATGGGTGATAAAATGTTACCTGTTGATACACCATTAGTTATTGGAACTTTTTCATTTATACCGGCATCGACACTTATTGGCCCTTACTTACTTATTGATCACAATCGTACACAGTGTATTAATATCTTTATTGCAAGAGCAATATGAAATGTAAATAAACTCAAGAACATCAGTACTTGTAAATAAAAAAAAAACATCAGTACTTAAAAGAAACAATAATTATACTAATGAGTAAATTAAACAAAAATAAATTAAATAAATCTTTTTAAATTATAAAATAATATAACTACAGAGTGATATAAGATTATTCAAATTTATTAAATGGAAAAGAAATATATATATATAAGAGTAATCTGATAAATATAATAAAATGTGCAATAACCTGAATTAAACCAGGAAAATATCAAAACATGATCACTAACAGCAGCAGCATTAAGACATCTGATTGGCTACCATGATCATGTGACACGGAAAAAATGTGCTGTGGCTGAGTTTCAGTCTAAAACAGTGGTCCCCAACCCTGGTCTCCAAAGCCCACCATCCTGCAGGTCAGCCCCTGCGACCTGTCAGAACCTCTTTTGTGGGTGACTGGGTATAGACCCATACAGTAAATCTACTGCAACACACTGGTTGTGCTGGTGGCTTCGAAGTGTAAAGGATTCATGCTTTTCTGATGGTAATTGCTCAAAAAGTAAAGGGAGTTGATTTTAAAAAAGTAGAGCACAATCTGTTCAAATAGCTTACTTTGGAATTACAGTCTGTCACTAGTGCTCTCAGTAGAGAATGCTGCCTGTTTTTAATGCAACGAGGACCTAAAGATCACAAGTGTCCAGTTTTGATCTTTTTGTCCCATGTACACAGAGATTCCTTCTGATTCTTTAAATATTTTTATATTCTACTACGATCACCTGTTTCCAATTCACTTAAGTTGTCAAAAACATTTTTTTTCTTTTAATTACGTGTACAACTTACTTTTCCAGCTTTTTGTTGCCCCTGTTCTAAGTTTTTTTTATCATCAAAATTTTTCATAAAATGGTGAAAGGTCTCAGTTTCAACATCTAAATTGTTCTATTTGGGAAAATACAGGTTTATGAGATTTTAAAATGTTTGCATTCTGTTTTAATTTACATTTTAAACAGCATCCCAACTTGCTAGGGATCACATTTGTAGTAACTCAGGGTTTCTGTTGTATTTCTAAATGCTATGTATCCTGTCCAGGTGCTATTTAGACCATATGGGTTTTTTGTTTTTGTCTGGAGCACTCATAAAAAGCTATGGTGTAATTTTACTAGTTTGCTTTCAGCTGGTTCTTTAAAGTCTGAGAAAGTGATCATGATGGTGTCGCCCTGATGATCTTGGATGTTTCTGAAAAGATGGTTGTCAACTAGGCAGATTCTGCTGCACTTCAGAACTGGAAAGATTAGCGACTTTTCTCTTATTTCTCTTCATGGTGCAGTGGTTAGCAGCGAGGCTGGTCCTAGCAGGGAGTGAGAGTGTGCATGGCTGGTTGTCTTGTGATGGGCTGGTGACATGCACCTTGTCTCCTGCACAATGCCAGCTGAAATAAAACCAACATGCGAGGAATGTTTTCTACAAGTGATCTGCTGCAGAGAAAGCAATCTGTTGTTTAATATTGAATGACCTTTGCAGTTTCTTGACTAAACAAAAGGCTTTTGTGCTGCTTCCACTTGGTCACTTAACACACTTAAAGAGAAACTCTCAGCTCCCCCAGCCAACACTTTGCCCTTTCCACTCCACTGTCCACAGCATTGATCAGATGGGATTATAGCACGACTGGTCTGCCATCCAACCAATGGGGCATCATGGGTCAAAGCCTAAAGTCAAAGGCAGGACTCAGAAGATTGCTGTGAGGTCCACAGGGAGGTACAAGGCCCACCTGCTCACATACATAATAGAAAACCCACAAGCTGTCATGCACATGTTCTTCTTCATTCTCTTAAAGGCTCCCTCCACTAGCAATGATGGGAAATAAAAAAACAAATACTTCTGACTGAATGTGATCTCTGTACCATCCCTAAAAACCTGTTCACCCCCCATCTTAGCATGACGGAACTGCGAAGCTACACTTAAAAAAACACTAAGATTCTCAACAATGTCTCGGTAATGATGTGCTCACTCAGTACTGACAGTTTTCCCTCTCTGTGATCTCAGCAATGGGGAATGCACATAAACACACATCTAATGAACTACATGTGGTCCAGAGATTGTTTTCTTCCAACCCACAGATATAAACAAGATAGCTGCACTCCTGCTTTTGTTTTCTGCTTTGATAAAATCTCTGACGTCATATCATGAGAGCTGAAAGTTAGACCTGTCAAATACAATTGTTAGATGATTTAAGTGAATGATGTTGGACTCCACACCTGGCCAGATTAGTCCACTTCATGCAACAGTTAGATTCTGTAAACACTTGGTCTCATTAGATGTCCTGAAAACCTCGGCTGTTTGGAGCAGGTGCACCATCTGGCAACTTTAAATGCTGGTCTGCAGCAGTGCAGGCCAGAGACCAGATCCAACAGCATGTGGACTCCAGAGGGTTTCAGTTTGTGTCTCACTGAGTAAGCTGGAGCCACGTGACACACCCTGCTGCGTCCCATCACAGCACCAGGCTTTGCTGGCCTTCCACTCTCACAAGGGAACATGAAAGTCGTCTATTTCTCCCCACTGTGAAAAAAATTCAAAGTTCACCATAATGTTGAGCACTTACTTCACCCTTACCACACCCCTTGGAACAATGACTGCCTCTTGTGGATTGTTCTGGAGGGGTTCTGCCAGAAAGAACAAGAGTATTGTATTATTTTTATTAAAGATCTTTTGAAATTCTCAACAAAAGGTTTCACTCAAAGAGTTATAAAAATCTCAAACTCTTTTTTACAATTAGACAATCTACAATCCAGAATTTCATATAGAAAAATGACACCAGCTAATATGCTAACAGTTTGAAATGCTAATGATGGGCTACTGGAAGCAAAACTATTAGTTTTCTGCTGTTTAAGCTAATATCACTATAAAAAGTTACAAAAATTATACATGTTTTAAAATATTGAAATGTGACTGATTGCTGTGTTTTCAACAGAAGGTTAGCTTTAATCTCCAAGTAGCTAGCTTATCCACGTTAACTTTACTAACACTAGCTGGAAAACCAAGGCTGTGTCCGAATGTCCACCCTACTGTCTAACCCTTCATTCACTCCGTAGGCTGTCACCATGGCAACCACAAAATGCGTCAAGATGTCGTTCCAAATCCAATCCAAAGTTGCTTGTAAATATTTTTTATTCCTTATGTTGTAATTTATTCTTTGTTGCATATCTATTCAATAAAAAATGTTTTTTGCCTCCTTGCGCCATGTTGAGTTTTTGCCCGCAATGCATTGTTGTCTATATTGACCCGTTTAGTGACCATCGATGCTCACTAATTTTTAAGATGCATTGTGGGTAATTTTGATTGCCCTACTTTTTTCTCTCTGGACATTTGGACACCCCTACAAAATGGCGTCACCCCTACATAGGGCACTATGTAGGGAGTAGGGTGCACATTCGGACACAGCCCCAGAGTAGCTGTTTAGCATTTTGTAGTTATAAGCAGATTATGTCACATTTATCAGTTATTTAAAGTAGCATTTTATGAGTTTTGGCCTGTAATACACATTGAAACTTGACTTAAGCTCATTAGTCAAGTTAAATCAGCATTTTATCTCAATTTTAAAGGTTGTAAATTTAAAATTATTAATGAAAAGAGTGAAATTCCAAGAAACTTTCTACACTTTCCCAAAACATGTTTTTGTTTTACATGGCAAAATAACAGGAAAATACCTAATGTAAATCAGCTCTGCTTCTAGAGAATAAATGTGGGCTAAAGATACAAGTTTAGTTGTAGATCATTCTGGACCTTTTAGTCCACAGACGGACATGTCATTGCCAGAGTTTGAAAGGCATTTTTCTAATGAAACATCATGCACCGCAAGGACATTTGGGCACTCCTACTCAAACCTCTTGCCCAAACATTTGACCGAGTTCTTAAATATGACCAAACATCTCTATTAGAGTGCGGGACTTGTTTTAGGGGGGTGGTTACTGCTTTTTTTTCTGTTAATACAAAAAAGGAAAATTACCCTTTTTGATGTAAGACCCCAATTTCATAAACGTTGGGGTGCTGTGTGAACAGAATGCAATGATTTGCACATTTTATAAACAAATGTAGATAAACAACATCTCAGATGATGAAACTGAGACATTTGAAGGAAAATATAAGCTGATTTTTAATCTGATAGAGTCACAAAAAAAGTTGGAACAGGAGCAACAAATGGCTGGAAAAGTGATTGTTAGCAATAAGAAACAACTGGAGGAAAATTTGAAACAGTAATTACAGGTCAGTAACACAACTGTGTAAAAAAGGAGCATTCCAGAGAGGCAGTCTCTCAGATGGAAAGATAGCCAGAGGTTCACCAGTCAAAAATTAGACTTCGAAGATCCCACTGTCTATGACAGAGCTATTTAATTCGGTCCTACAAGGGCTGCAATCCAGCAGGTTTTCCATGTATCCCTGCTTCAACACACCTTTTATCAAATTAAATGGATCTAACAGCCATTTAAATTCTGCACAATGACTTATTGATTTGACCTGTTGGATTGTGGCCCTCGTAGGACCGAATTGAATAGCCCTGGTCTATATCCGTGCAAATCAGAGAATCAGGGGGAATCTCTGTGTGCATGGGACAAGACTGAAGGTTAAAACTGGATGCTTGTAATCTTTGGCTCAAGCACTTCCAGAAATCACTGTCTGGCAACACAGTTCACTCTGAAATCCACTAACATCACTCTGTTTTTTAGATGTGTTGCTGCCATCAAATTAAAAATGAGCTCATATTTTCCATGAAATCAGAAAGTGTCTGTTTCAACATCTGATATGATGTTTGTGTTCTGGGAATAAAACATGAGATTTATGAGATTTGCAGATTATTGCGTTCTATTTTTATTTACATTTTACACACTGGGTTGTAAACCTCAGCCATTTTCATGCAGGTAAACATGTAAACAGTATTTTCTTCTCTCTGGTAAGCTTCCAAACCAAAGGAAGGCAAAATCTGGTGCTGATGTCTACTATGTCGTAGGACATTACGCTTCTTTTACAATCCACCATGAAGGAGAAGTCCGTTTTTCTGAGACATCTGCAATGTAATCAGCTGTTTTAAATCCCCAAAAAACTAACAAAAACCTTAAAAAGCTATAATGAGGTTACCATAAATCTCATCTAATAACTTCCTGGCAAATTTTCAGTATCACATAAAACATCCTGTCATATTGGCAGAACAAAAATTTTTATTATTAGTTAGTGAAGATTTTCGGATTGATGGCTTGGTCTGGCGGATCAGTGATGTAATATCTTCAGCCTCTCCGGGTTAATATTTCTTTGGTACGCAGTGATCTCTGATGCTATTCTTATTGCAGCCTTTCTAGCCAAGTTTTTAATCTGCTTAAAAAGACTTCACTTTTACTTTAGTCTCTGATTCATCTGTGTGCATGTTCCACACTATGTAGAGGCAGATGCTCTCACTCTGGACAATACAGCCTTAAAAAAAACTCTACTCTCACCTCGAGATGTGATGTGTGTGATGTGTGTGTGTTTAAGTTAATGCAGCTGAAGAGGAGAGTGAAGAGTCGTGGGAAACTTGGCCGTCATCAAAGTGGTTAATTTGTCTTTATGGAAAGTTAAACACTTCAGGCTTTACATTGCGAATGAACCAAAAAACAGGCTGTGATGAGAGCGATGGGGGTGCCACAAAAAGCCACTTTCCATGTAGATAAAAGGCCTCAAAAGCATATGCCAAACAATAATGGAAATGTGACTTAAGCCCGAGGGATTGAAGCAAAGTGCAGGACAACCTGTTTGTTGATTAGTAGAAGGGATACAAAGAGGGCTCAGAGGGTCAATACAGGGAAGGAAATGGAGGGTGTGGGTCCACATTGCCGCCCCCTCCTCTCCTGCTCTTGCTGCAGATTGAAAAAGTGATAAATATGCATGAGTTCGGCTTCAACAGTGGAGCCCTTTGATGGTGGTGGTGAAAATCTCTATGTGCAGTAAATAGGCTGAAAATAACTGTCTGAGGAGGATTACTCCGTCTGTGCGAACAATCTAATGAATAGAAAAGATTTTGTTCATTTGCTGTATCACATGATTTAGAGTCAGAATTGCTGCTTGATTAAAATAATAAAAGAAAAGTAAAACTGCATTTTTACCAGTGAATTATTCTGTGATAAGCTGATGTCCATCCATCCATTTTCTGACGCTTATTCAGAGTCGGGTCGCGGGGGCAGCTGCCTAAGCAGGGAAACCCAGACTTCCCTCTCCCCGGCCACATTCACCAGCTCATCCGGAGGGATCCCAAGGCGTTCCCAGGCTAGCCAAGAGATAAAGTCCGCCCAGCGGGAAAAAAATATCACTTCCTATCCTATCTCTAAGGGAGCGCTCGGCCTCTCTGTGGAGAAAACTCATTTTGGCCGCTTGTATTTGCGATCTTGTTCTTTCGCGATCTTGTTCTTTCGGTCACTACCCACAGCTCGTGACCATAGCTGAGGGTAGGAACGTAGATCGACCGGTAAATCGAGAGCTTTGCCTTTTGGCTCAGCTCTAAATAAAGTTTATTTGATTAACTGATATGTGATAGTCTAAACTTTAATAGTCAACTTTTTTTCTTAGTAACAACTGAGATCATTTCTGACAAAATATACAGATATTTGCAACCAGAAGAAATCAATCAAGCTCAATCACACCAAAAATAAATAAATAAATCTACACGTGTTGTGAGGTGGCATCTTTATTCCTGTTATTTCCACAGAGCGACATCACTGTGACGCGATGAAGCCCAACTAATATTAAAATGTGTAACCTCTTTATAAAGGGGACTTGTCAGACTTTCTAAGGATATATAATTAACAACACAAACTGGTTTAATTGAAAGGGAGAAATTCATGTACTAAAGGTTTTTGTTATGTTTTCTATTGGTATTGTCATCGTATTATTTTAATAAATGTTTTAGGCCAAAATAATCGTGTAGTTAAGATCAAATGTGACTAATTCAAAACATTAAGGCTCTTGATTTATGATCTAAGGTGATTCTTTCTGCAGATTTTTGCTTTCCCATCACATTTAAACCTCTCCAAATTATAAGACCTGCACTGAATGATCAGAATGATCACCGTTGACTAGTTTGAGGCCTATGAACTGCACTGCTTTATTTCATTGGCCTCCGTCTCGACTTGGCTTAAAGCCTGTTTGGTCTTGGTCTTAAGTTAATCTGTAAACTTAGACTTTATCTTGTCTGGGAATCACCTTAAGTGGTCATGACTACGGCCCTGTGCAATCAGCTATTCCCCTTGCTGCAGGCGTCTCCGGCACACAGAGGTGATGAAGTGCACTACTTAGTCCGGACTGAACAAAAAGGGTCGCTTTTAAATTTCTATCAGCCTTCTGTAGCTCTATTGTATGTGCAAACTGTGTCATAGCTACAAATCGCCTTTGGGTCCTCTGTAAATAGTTAGTCTTTCCATCTGAGAGCAGTTTAAGGAATAGCACCAAAACCCTAAAGTTACTGTTTTCTTCTCAGATTTTGTCCTTGTGTTTATTATTAACTGAGCAGACACTTTATTCAATGTGGAACGGCCTATCTGTATGTTTTCTTTAGCATTTTCCCCTCTGTGCCTCTCAGACCTGCAGACCTCTCTGTCATTTGAACACTACAACATATCAGAAAAGGCCATGGACTACAGGATCCTTCATATGGATGAAGACCAGGACAGGATGTATGTGGGCTGCAAAGACCATGTTCTCTCCATGGACATCAATAACATCACCCATGGCACACTTAAGGTCAGGACATGGTTATAGTTATAGAAAAATTATTTCTTCTTCTGCAATACCGTTGTGATTTTTTTTTATTTTAATCTCTTCAATGAGATGCAAATTACCTTACATTAACTATGATCAGTACAATTTTAGGGTTTCCCGGAAGGGCCATTAAACCGCCTCAGCTCTCTTGTCAGTAATTCTGAATGCGGTAAAGAAGTTATCTTTTATGTAATTGCCAGACATAAAGTGCATAAACAGATGGGAAAGCCCCTGCAGAGAGTGCTGCACTGCATGTGTTTATTTCTAGTAAATTACATGATGTATTCATTGAGTTAGACCTTTAAACCCCTTTCTCTGGTTGGAAAGCACATTTTCTGCAGATTAAAGCTAGTTGTAATCACTGAGGCTGGATTTCTATTAAAAAATAAACTTGTACAACATCCTTTGTGTTCATTTTCCACTGTTTCTCTGGGATTTCTCTTTGTTTATAGAATGTAGAACCTGATGAGCATATCATGAACTGTCTGGTTGTATTTAACTGTGGGCTATGTCTTGTTTTTTTTTTACCACCAGGTGTTTTGGCCTGCATCTACAAGCAAAATAGAAGAATGCCAAATGGCAGGCAAGGACCCAACAGTAAGAAAAGCAAACTTTATTTCAACAAAAACATTAATTTATGAGCATAACTCAGAGCATGACATTTAAAGGGTACGTTTCCAGGAAAAATGATTTCAGAAAAACAACCTTAAAGCCTGGGATGCCTTATCAAGCTATCCCCCTGTTTGCTATGTATTATGCCTGTGGTTGATGAACTAATCAAATTATACTCCTGATCAGATTTAGTGATAATAAGACACATGTGATGTCTGCTCATACTCTCCATATTATCATAGGCATATGGACATGGTTGGTAATTGGGTTTCTACGGAAGAAAACATATGATTTAGATGTGATAATTGCTTTTGTGCATCTGGAGTTTTGTGTCAATGGACAGATGCAATGGCATCCTCGCATTCATCAACACATATCATTGGTGGCGTATTGCTGGGAGATCAGGTTGTTTTATAAACGTCCTTTTCTTGTAAATCTGTGACTTTGTTCTCATTGATTTGCTTCTTTATTCTGAGAATTTTTGTTACTAATAGTTTTTCTTCAACACAGATTTTAGCCTTTAAAGTCTGAATGAAGGCAAGGCAGTTTATTTGTACAGCACATTTCATGTACAGGACAATTCAAAGTGCTTTACATAAAACAAAAGCATT
>JBAMHW010000026.1:22592996-22611192 GCA_037177495.1 Rhadinocentrus ornatus | reverse complement strand
GTGTGTGTGTGTGTGTGTGTGTGTGTGTGTGTGTGTGTGTGTGTGTGTGTGTGTGTGTGTGTGTGTGTGTGTGTTTGCATGCTTTCAGATCAGGAGCTGTTCTCAGGCATGTACATTGACTTCATGGGGACAGATGCTGCCATCTTCAGGAGCCTAACCAAGAGAAATGCAGTGCGGACAGATCAGCACAACTCCAAATGGCTCAGTGGTGAGCAAACACAAATTTAATGCACTCATATTGATTAATTCAATTATTTAAAATGATGTACCTTTGAATCACTGTAAATTCAAAACATTCTGTGACTTTATTTAGAGCCTATTTTCATTGATGCCCACCTGATACCAGACGGGATGGACCCAAACGATGCCAAATTGTACTTTTTCTTCAGAGAGAGGCTAACGGATAACAGTGGAAACACTAAAAATATCCACACCATGGTTGCCAGAGTGTGTCCAGTGAGTGCCTTTGCTCGTGCCTGAAGGAATCCATACTACATGTTTTATGCTTTCCAGTTGCTATTTGCTTGTCTTGTTTGCAGAATGACATTGGTGGGCAGCGCAGCCTCGTCAACAAGTGGACCACCTTCCTCAAAGCCAGGATGGTGTGTTCAGTGCTGGAAGAGGACGGCACGGAAACACACTTTGACGAGCTCGGTTTGTAACACAAACACATTTTAAATTCTTTTTCTAACTTAGTATTTCTGAGAAGGGCCCAGTTTAAACATGCTTTTTGGTTTAAAAATTGTTTTGCCAAGAACCAAAGGCATCCTAATTCATGAAAGATTGCTATTTATGTTCCAGGATGTCTTAAGGTTGCGTTTTCCATAAACAGTCCACAGAACTTTCTGTGTTTGGTTTGGATTAGGATTTAAGCCTCATAGTGAAATGACATAACTGTTTTGTAGCTTTTGGAAACCTTGTGTTCATTTCTGAGCCTAACTTTAAACATCATTTAGATCTGCATCTGCTGACATGTACATATCTGTATGTACCTATATGTGTGTGTTCCTCACACAGAAAGCGTGTTTTTGCTGGAAACTGATCAACCAAAGGGCCTCTTAGTGTTTGGAGTCTTCACATCTACAAGGTAAGACTGATGGTGCAAACTGTAACAATAAATGGACCCAGACGTCCTGTTTCATTAGAAAAATCAGCTGCCATGTTGCACAATGCGTATAATTACAGCCTCACGACTTTTATTTTGATGTTATGGCCTTGAAATTTATTGCTTTGTTGTAAAAACAACTAATCAGGTTAATTGGCAACAGGTCAGTAGCATCACTGGGTATTTAAGAAGTTTTTACAATTGTGCTGCTATTTTTAGGGCCAGTTTGTCTCAGATTAGTGAATCACTGTCCATCTTTACATCTGAGACGCTGCCTCTCTGAAATGCTTCCGTCATGTTACTAACCTGTTGGTAATTAAATTAAATAAACCTGATTAGTTGTCAGATTCATCTGCAGTTGTTTTTGGGCCGAGTACTTCTCCGGCCTTTTCTTGCTCCTTTTCCATGTTTATGACATGTTGCTGCCATCAGATCTGATTCATTAGTTTGGGCTGATTTTTTATTTTGAGTATTTTAAAAGAAAATTAAAATCTGTAGTCATGCCAAACTGGACAGGCGGTGGTTCTTGAACATGTCCGTAATATGACTGGGTATCAAACTGGTTGGCAGTGGTTCCCAGTTTGGGTTTTAGACTAAATAATATGTGTGGTTGTTGCACTTCAAGCCAAACCTGGACAAATTTGTGAAAGCACCAATGGCAAATGATGATGAATCAACAATAAAAAACTATTTAAAAAAGACAAGATAATATGAGAAGACATCTGGCCAGGAGCTTTACCAGTACAACGGTGGGTAATGTCGGCATCACTGGTGCATAAATGGGTATGAATATTTTAGTGGTCGTCAGAGGCCTTTGGCACAGATTAGCTGTGGCTACACAGGTAGCTTACCATCACCAACAATGAGTGAGTAGTGGATGAATAATGGATCTGATGTAGGAGCTTTTAAGTCCTGTCAGTGGTAATGCATAATATTATTCTATATCATTATTCTTGATAATGAGGAGAAAACTGTGTTAGCATCTAACACTATGAAACCAAACCAGTCGGAAAGTTGTCGTCATGATCACAAAGAAAAGCCCACTGGTTAACTCAGAAATAAAGCAAATACACCTCAGAAAGAAGCATCCACTGCGTCTAATGCTCCACAGCGCAGAGTTTACCGGTGTAAAAGTCCTCAAATCAAAGCGGTCCCTCCATTTGGCTTTAGCTGAAGTCACAAACTAAAGTCTATTTCTTGCCAAACAATACTACTTCTTCATATGCTTCATTGTGTTTGAGTGCACGTGGTGATGGTGGGATGGGGGATCTAGACATTATTGTTGTCAATAAAAAAGGGGGGACCCTGCAGAAAAAGTTTGGGAACCACTGCTCTAGTCCAGATCTTCACAGCTGAGAATCTACAAATCTTAGACTTTTCCCCCACTGAGGAAACAGATGCAGTTATATTTCATTTAAAAAGAAGATTAACTTTTTTACTCAAGCTATCAAAGACACTAACTTCTAAGTATTTGTGTGAGATGGAAACAGATATCTCAGCTCACAAGCAAGTCAAAATATGACAAATATGTCAAACTAAGAAAAGAAATGTTAACCATATCCTGTATAAAGCCTCTGTGGTGACTAAAAGACCACCACTGAACTGAGCTGCTCTCATCCGTGCTGCTTTCATTCATTTGAAGGTTTATAGAAATAGTTATATGATGCATCTGGTCTGACCTTTAACTGACTGTGTCTGTATAATTAGGAGTGACATTGCTACAGACCCCAAATTCACTTGTTACCTCAGAGTCAACGAAAGCCTACAGTAGTGTATTCTGGCTCGGAGAACTCAGCCAAGGCAAAGAGTGCGGTCCATTAGCATCTCTGCGCTCAGTATTATTCCTCCACTCTGCTTTGCACAATATGCTTTTGTTCCCTTTCCCAGCAAAGCATCTTTTATGTGTTAAGTAATGTGGTTTTAAATATCTGAACCAAACCACACTGCATTCTGGGGAGGAAATGGAGGCTCTGTCCACGCTGACATGTGAAGGTCCTTCCTGTCATGACTCACACATCCTCAGAAGATGTGATCTTAAGAAACAAACTGCTCAGTATTCTTGATGGTTTGGTCTCTTAGATGTGAGTTTGGGCTCCCACAGCACGGTTTCATTCAACGCATGGATCTTATTTCCACAGTTCTGTGTTTAAAGGGTCAGCAGTGTGTGTGTACAACATGGCCGACATCCTCACTGTCTTCAATGGACCCTTCGCTCACAGAGACGGGCCCAACTTTCAATGGGTGGCATTCCAGGGACGCATCCCCTACCCGAGGCCAGGAACTGTAAGTTCAGGTTCACCGGGGATTTCAATTAATATAATATAGCATCAAAGTCAAGAAAAACATACTTGCATTGATTTAAGTAGTTCAAAAAACTGACAGTTTAAATCAGTTTTCTAAGATAAGAGTCACAAAATAATGAGAAACGTGAATTTAATGAATTCGGGCAGAACAGACGTAGTGGAAGACCTAATCAATATTTTACTTTACAGCTTCATAAATCCTCTTGGATTTTCTCCTGGAGAAAATTAATATCCAGGCATTCTTTGTATCTGAGATGCTCAAACCACAAACTTTTCTATTGAACAGGAGATTTCACTGAAATTAAAATAAATCATCTTTTTGTTTTCATTTACTTTTTCTGGGTTTTCTTGTAGTATTTTGCAAGGCATTGCAAATATTTAAACTGTTTTAAATACATATTATCGTAAGCATTTGCCCTGCCAGGTCAAAGGAAGTCTAAATTAAATAAATATATTTTTATAATAAATTTACTGACGTAAAATCAGGAAATAAAGCTGAGTTTTTTTTTTTAATCAACAATGTTGTTAAAAATCATAAAATTCCACATTTATAAATATAATCTTTTTTGTTTTTTACATTAGTATTTCAATAACTTTGACTATTTACAAATGAATTTGGATAATAAACCAGTCTAGTACCAATCGGTACAGGTTTTCATTTCTGGATAAAAATACTTTTAAACACATATTAAAATCTAAACACACAAAATAAAGCGCAGTAATCGTGACCCTGTTTACTTATTTAAAAATGAATTATTTCAATTTGAAAACTCCAATAACCTGTGGGATCTTTCACCACTAATATTCTGCTTTTTGTTGAACTTCTAGTGAGATGTCAGAGTTCTCTTTGTGACTCAACAAGGGGAAAAAATATGTGTTAAAGATTCTTCTTCTGAAAGAGCCTGCTGTCTTTCTGTGCAGTGTCCCGGTGGAGCCTTCACACCTGACATACACACAACAAAAGAGTTCCCAGACGATGTGGTGAACTTTGTACGGAACCATCCGGTCATGTTCAACCCCATCTACCCGGTGGGGAGGAGACCCCTGGTGGTTCGTACCAACGCAGACTACAGATACACATCAGTAGCTGTGGATCAGGTCACGGCTGCTGATGGCAACTATCAGGTGCTCTTCCTGGGCACAGGTAGGAATCTACTTCTTTCACAAAATTATCAAGTTAACCTGTAAAATATTAGCATTAAATCCTTAATTGTGTCCGTTATTGTAATTCAAACAGAAAAAATTCATAATGAAACTAAAATGTTTAAACCCCTTCCTACTCAAAAATGTATTTAAATATCCCCAAGGCTATGGTATCAACTAAGTTATAAGCAAAAAATGCTGATTCAGTCCTTTTTCCTGATGTGATTCCTTAGTAAATGATTTAGAGGAGTCCCTTTGCTACAGCTGGTTATCAGATAAAGAAAGTTACAGCAACGAGTGTTGCAGCTAAACTTTGCAGGTCAGCCTGACACTGCTATTGTTTGTGCTGTCATTTTCATTCTCTCGAGCTTATGTCAGCAAAGATATACCGTTCTCTGCTAATTCATTGTGGAGATATGCTACAGTCATTAAAACATCTGTTCGTTATCAGAGGCAATCACTGTAAAAAGAAGGAAGTAAAATAAAGGTTGGTTGTGTACGCCTGCTGGCTCAGGGGGCTGAAGAGAAGTGGCCTCATCAGCTGAGGTTTTTATAGTGGTTATTCACAACACGAAAACAGGTTCCCGATACAATGAGAAAGAATCCTAAAATGATTCAGAGCATTCATAATAAAAAAAATTCAACTACATAACAGATAAAAAAAACTACATCTACAAAAAACTTAACATAGATACGGAATTACTTTCTATTCTTGCAAAGATGAAATTACTCAGGCTACTGACACTAAATCTATTCAGTTTCACAATGACTGACAATAACTACACTGCGACACAAATTAGCTGCTAAAACACTTTTTTAAAAGCCATTTTTTATGTGAAAAATAGCTTAAAACCTTATCTTTAACTGTAAGGATATAATTTGGCGCGAATCAGCAACATAGCAACTCAAAACACCCAAAAGCAAAGTGAAAGAGCTACAGAAACTCCAGTCAACTACAAAGAAGCTCATAATGACTCAAACACCAGATGCAGAATTACTCAAAACCAATAATAAAACCTAAAAGGGCAATAAGGGACTAAAAGGACCAGTAGAGGTCACCTACCAACACACACACACAAAGATATACACGACATAAACTGTTACACATGTAAAACCTGTGCAGAGCATCTCAAAATGCATCATGTAAGTAGCTTTGTGTTTGTCAGCGTAACAGCAGGTGGTTCTTTGGACTGTAACAGTTCTGAGTCTGATTCTGTAATTTATCTATAATAAACTGACGGACGGACACATTTCCACTAATATATAATGTATAGTTCACTTGTAAAACTTGTCTAACAAAGAGAAATCTGTATTTATATGGAGAATTATTCCCGTCTTCGTGCTTCTGCATATCCATGTGGGCACATTTGCATTCAGCAAACTGCTCTGGGACTTACATGCAGCTGCTTGTGTTTATCAAGCAGCCTCTCCTGTTTCTTTCCCCTGTCTGGATTCTTGAAGACAAGCCAGTGCTCCCTGACCATATCTTCTCCTGAAACCGTTCTTTGTCCCAAGGATGATGAGAAACCCTTATCAGGCATTTGCAGGAGCTGTTACTGTAACTCCTCTTTCCAAACTCCTGGGACAAAGCAGCCATGTTTATGATAATGGTGCTGTTTTTTATTTTTGTCCTTTTTGCAGTCCTTGACCTCTCTGGTGTGAGCTTAGGGGATTCAGTTCCCACTGCTTTACTGTGGAAACTGATCATGGCTATCACACCTAATTCAAAAGCAAACACAGGCAAAGGAGAAACAGACTTGGAGTTTATTTTTTTTCCCCAACAGTTGATTTCAAGTTTACTGGCTGTTTATTGTTGAGCCATATCTGCTGACCTCTCATTCTGCCCCCAGACAAAGGTACAATACAGAAGGTGATTGTACTGCCAAGCAATCAATCCCTGCATGAAGATCTGATCCTGGAGGAGCTGGAAGTGTTTAAGGTCTGCTTTACTTTTCCTTTTTTTTCCTCTCTTACTCTTTAATCCTTTTTATCCCCCTGAAAATCAAAGGCAGCATGGAGGGGGGTGCGCTTGGCTAGAACATAAAGGCCAAGGGTAGACAGACGAGAGCTGGGTGGCACTCATGAGATTGATGCACTGTAGTGTAGCGTGATGGGAAGTATGCTAAAATACTACAGGAGTCTGGTTGTTGCCCCAAGTAAACCTTTGTTCATGTGGTTTTATCTTTGCTGGAATCAGTGATCAGTGAAAGGCTGATATTTTTTTTTATATATTCTACCTACACCTGGACAACAGCAGTCCCTTAGTTTGAGGAGATTTTTCTCAAAAGTGTGAGGAAACTGATCTGCGAAGTCGTTTTGTTGCAGCTCCTCTTCTGTGATAAAGTAATTTCTGCCGTAGAGACATTTGTCCCACGGTGCAGTTGAGTATTTTTGCAAACAGACAGGCTACAGCTAGCAAGCAGTTAGCCTAGCTTACACAGCATCCTTTAGGACCACAATGTAACCCATTTAAACTGCTTTTGTATGCATGAAACTACTAAAAGAGATCATGATGATTACTAAAACAGTATTAAACATACTTCCTACCTACAAATATAAATCAGGCTGTTCAGATATTTACTGTGTTGTTTGTTAGCCTGTTGCTGCAGCAGATACAGCAACCTGCGAACCAAATATGAGACACTCCTCCAGTGTCACAAAGACATTTGTTCTGATTTTCTTAGTTGCATCTAAATAAAAATAACAAAAGATGACAGAGTTTTACAGGATTTTTTATTTTTATTTTTTTAAATCAACATAATTTACAGAGATTTTAGCCGAAATCTTGGAATTTTGGATGTTTTCTAAAAAATTTAGAAGAAATGGAACAAGTGAAGGATAAAGGAAGAAGTGTCAGGCCTGAAAAACTAATCCACAATAAAAAATAGAAAACAAGCCCAGTAAGGACCTGACACAGAACCTTAGAGATGCATCTGGACCTTCAGTTGATCCAGCAACTGTTCACCGAAGCCTCATCAGAAATGGTTTCCATTGATAAGAGGCTTTCAGGAAGCCATTCTTTAAGGAAGGAAACAGGGAGAAAAGGCCTGACAATCACTGCCAACATGTTTGCTGAAGGGATGATTCCTCCTCAGAGCCCAAACCATAACATTGTTGAAACACGAACTTTGAAAAGTCTGTCAATAAGCCTGCAGAACTTCCTAAAGACGTTTAGGTTTTCATCTTTTAACCAATCCCTGCATCTATTTCCAGATTTCCTGTCAATATATAAAGAAATTAGGGGTTGTTCAAGACTTTTGTACAGTATTGTAATTGCATGCATGATTCCAAAAATGTTTGGATGAAATATGAGCAATGTAAAATCTCTGAGCTTGGTTCTTTATGTGCTTTTCTTTCCTCAGAACCAAGCTGCTGTCACGAATTTGAAAATATCTCCCAAAAAAGTAAGTACATATACTTTTACATTTGGTGGAGCCACGTTTTAATACGTGATTCATTGCCTATGGCAGTGCATGAAAAAAATCTCCTGTGCACAATAAGCCGTCCCAAAGGAAAGAAAATAATAAGCCATAATTGCTTCAGCACTCTGCCTCATTTTCCTGCCAGCCGGCCACTTATTAAGACAAACAGCGGGGCTGACATTTGACCTGTTTGCTTTACAGCAACAGCTGTACGTCAGCTCGGAGTTCGGGGTCTCTCAGGTCTCGCTGCACCGTTGCCACGCCTACGGTTCGGCTTGTGCTGATTGCTGCCTCGCCAGAGACCCCTACTGTGCCTGGGATGGACTGAGCTGCTCCCGCTTCTATCCCACTGGGAAAAGGTACACAATGGCGTCCAGTTTTAGGTGTTAAAGCCTCAGTTTTCTAACAAGTATTTAGCATCTTTAAATTTAATGCAAAGAAGTGTTCAGCATCCACCAAGAATTTCTCTCTGGATAGCCCAAAAACTCATTCGGAAGCTCATTCATGGAAGGAAACTCTCACAAGCATTTTTCTTTAACATGTCTTGTATAGAAGCAGAATGATGGTCTGGCTGCTGTATTGTGTCAAACATATTGTATCTGCTTTGCCAAGGGGAGCTTCATGGACCTGGATCTGACAAAGGAATAAAGGGGGGAGGGAACAGAAGTGAAAAGGAAAAGGTTATGACAAAAAAAAGGAAGATCCAAAGAAAGAAAACAAGTAAAAATACAACAGCAACACCAGAACAGCAGCTGCAACAACAATATGAGCACAAGGCAACACAACAACTATATGATCAGCATATATGGGTGTGTGCAAACTAGATGGTATGAGATGTGTGTAAAGATGGATGCAATCATGCTAATGCAACCGCACCCCATCCAATGGTCAGAAACAATGGGGCCCCCGAAGCTCAGGCAGGCAGCGCCCCGGACAGCATGAAACTCAGCAAGCCCACCGCAAGCATAACCACACACACCCAGAAGAAAGCGGGGGAATTCTCCAATCAGAGCCCACACAACCATGGAGCACAGGCCCCAAGAGACCAGGAACTATGGCCCGCCAACCCCACCAAGCACCAACTACCCAAGCATGAGTCGTGGGCAGGACCCAGGGCCCCGCGAGCCTGAGACCTACCCATGTTGTCTGTTTTATTCAATGTCTGCTGATGTTAAACTTTTCTAAAATAAATATATCTGAAATGAATCAGCATACCAGAATTAAGGCAGCAGCTGTTGTATAATCTGTTAAACAGGAATAGAAAAATCTGTCCACAGTGGTTGTGAGAGGATCCTATCCTATGACTGAGATCCATCAGTACACACTTGAGAGCAAGCAATGTCACAAATTTAGCCTTTGTTGTTCCCCTCCTTGTGTCCAGACATAACACAGACGAGGAGGAATGAGCGACATCTCGCCACTAAACCCATACCTCTGTGGTCTCTTTGAACTGCAGCTGCATGCCTCTAGACTGTTTGGTTGGTCGTAGGTCAAGTTCAGTTTGGAACAACAAAAAGCCCAAAGCTCTGTTTTTCTGCAGGAAAGTGGCTAAAATGTGTGAGCTGTTTACATGCTCTTCCCCTCAAGCTGTTCTGTATGAGTGTGCTGGACCGAGTGGAATAACATGACCAGATTTCCCTCATTTTATTTTGGCAGTGAAATTTTCTTCACTAGAAAAGGAATCATGTTTTTATTTGTTTTTTATTTTCTTTTGCAGGAGAAGCCGCAGGCAGGATATTATGCATGGAAATCCACTCACTCAGTGTAGGGGATTCAATTTAAAAGGTAATTTAAGTAGGTTAAATGATTGTGTGTACACAAGGTTAAAGGTGAAACGATGAGCTACAATGAGACCATGGCTGTTAATGAATGTTGTGTTGTATCTGCTTGGTGTGTAAACAGGAAGTAATTTCTAACTAGCCTTGGCTAATTTATAGGGTGATATCAATACAGCTATTAATCCTGCATGCATGCATTATTCAGTCAAGAAGCATTTGGCCTGACGCTAACAGATATGCTGTAAAGATGTGCTTGAGGTCTGTCAAAAAATTGTATGTTTTCTTTTTGCACTCTGCACTATGTCTGAGTCCTGGTGCTAAACAGATTCCTCCCAAAATCATGTCCAGTCTATTAGCAGTATGCAGTTTAATGACAGGAGAGAAATCGCTCCCAGGACTCTCTCATTTCCGTAAAAAGTTAACATCTGTAAATTAACATGAGCTCGGGAAACCTGCCACATGGCCATTACCACTAATTAGCCACATCCCTGTCGTACATCCAGCTGAGTGATGAACCACTTAAACGCAGCAGAAATGACAGGATGGGAAAGCGAGCTTCATTGTTTGGAGAAGCTGAAGTGTGGACGGGGTTTGGTCGTGTAAAGAAGGAGCTTTTCGTCAACATTTCACTGTCACTCCTGAGACTTCAGACAGATTTGAGACCATCTGTGGGCTTCATGTCTGTCAGCGAATGACATCTGATGTGCCTGCTTTGACTCTGAGCCTCTGTGTGTGTCTGTGTGTGTCAGCCTACAGGAACGCTGTGGAGATGATGCAGTATGGCGTGAAAAACAACACCACCTTCCTGGAGTGTATTCCAAAGTCTCCGCAAGCGTCAATCCGCTGGCTCATTCAGAGGGACAACGACAGAAGGAAAGAGGTCAGTCTGGCATTTGAGGAGGTCAAAAGTCAGCGGTGCAGACGAGTTTATTGGTCCTGTCTGACAAGACAACATAAAACATAGACAAAATCCCTCATGATGTGACTGATTAAATGTCCTCCTTCTCATCCACAGGGAGCAGCTTAATATTTACTTTAATATTTCATTAAATATGAGACAAAACAAACCACTGAGTTCTTATACAGCATGTTATTAGGATGTATCGCCTGAGGAAGGAGACAGTAAAGGTTTATTGGCAGGGGAGCTTCATTATGAGAGGTGATACTACAGATCAAACATGATATGGGCCTCGGCTAATGACTACGTTCTCTGTGGGGGAAGCATTTTACAAATATTTGACTCCCCTCAGAAGAAAGGATCCTTAAAAGGTTATATAAAGGTGGGGAAAGAAAGCAGATAAAGGCATCTTTTATAGATTTTACTGTCACATCCAAGTCATTTCTCCACCAACGTACCTTGGTTTTAAGGTCACGGTTTTGTTCTTTTTTCGTTATAGTAAGGGAACAAATGCAAAACAGAAACCTCTTTAACTTTGGTGAATGACATTTAAAATGAAACCAAAAACAAAAAGGAAGTTGCTTGCAGTAAATTCTCCATTAAAACATTCATAAATAAAAAATGGCATAAATGGAGAAATGCTACCTCTATTTTTATAATCTGCACTTACATTTTACATATTATAATTTAAACGCGGTAGGAAGAAAAGTCCTTCATGCCGTCAGTAGTGATTTTGTGGTTTGAGAACTGTTCAGCGAGTTTTCAGAGTGCACGTCCATCCACATGTGGAGGGGGAGGGGCTACACGGAGAACAGATCTGGAACACAGCTCGACACAAGACCGGCATCCTGCTTTTGTCTCATCCGTGGGAAGCTGAGGTGCTCCCAACCAGGGGGTTTTAACGATGGAAAAGGGCCTTCAAACTCCAGCTTCTCAAAACTGTTACAATTATTCAATTCTAATTAACTTTAATTTAGCTCTGGCCAAACTGTCCAACATCATGGATAACGCCTCCCACCCTCAGACTGTCGGGGCCTTAAGCAGCTCCTTCAGTAGCAGACTCAGACTTCCAAGGTGTAGGACGGAGCTTCCGCAGGTCCTTCATGCCAGACACCATCAGACTGTTAAATGCTGCACTATAATTCTGTTATTGCAAAAAAATTCCTCATATCTCAGCAGGACTGATGTTTATTGATGTTTCTATATGTCCATGTTCACCTGTTAATAACCACTGCACATCTAACTAGGCGAGGCTGTGTGTATAAATACTGTTTCTTTCTTTTTCTGTTATTATTATTTACCATATATTGTACATGCAGTTTTTGTCTATTGTTTAATGTCTCTTTTCCTTTGTGTGTAAGCTGCTGTTATAGTGAAATTTCCCCACCGTGGGATCAATAAACGATCGTATCATATCTAATCTAAAATTAACGCATTTAATCTCCGTTCGTATTCCAAACAACACGGAACGTTTGTTAATGCACGAGTTTCGGTACATCGAGTAAATTGTGTCACGTCAGACCTCAGCTAAATCAGTAGCTACATTTCCATTAATAAAAGCAATGTTTCTAACATTTTGACAAAGTGCAACTGCGTTTTGCAGGTGTTTCCATTGAATGGTGTTTAGTGCATTAGCCGTTACACTCGTAAAATATCGTCCCACGAGACTCCACTTTGAAGGAGAATAGAGATCTAAGTCTTTGTAAAACTCTGCATTTCGCCGTTTGCTGTCAAGGATGATGATTTTATTTTTCTTTAATTATTTGTAAAAAGATTTCTGTCTCCTACTGCGTTGCGCCATCTTTATTTGAAATGAACTGGTCATGTGACACACTACGCCACGTCCGGTGAAGCGTAAATGCGAGAAAATTACACTTTTGCGATATACTTTAATATTGACACCTCTGAAAAAAGAGCGTAAAAACTTTGTCGCAATATTTGAAAGGTTTTTCGAAATGTAGGTGTTTCCATTGCCGTTTTATTATTGCGATATTGAGCTTTTGTGTAATTCTTGGGGTAATGGAACTAGCGCTACATGTAGCAGGTTTTCAGACCCATCTAGTGATTCTATTTTAAAGAAGCGTCTAGCGATAAATCTAGAGACTTTTTATTAGAGACTTTTGAAAACTGAGGTGAAAGCACACTTACTACTTACTACTTATACATATATACTACTTATACATTACAACATATAGTTGTAATGGATGCTGCCGTAAAGAGGGATGTCGTAGGAAAGGCAAAAACTGATAAAAAAAAGACAGCCTAAAATGTTTAGAACAGCAAAAAATTAATAAATAAAATAATAATTCTGTCAATATTTTCTTTTTTAGTTTTTTTTTAAGTGTAGTTTGTTTATTAGTTAGGATTCTGGAACACGTCACAACACTTAACTTTTTAAATACATTTGTCCACACTCTTTATTAATAGACATTACTCTGATGGTAAGCCAGCGCAGGATCATCCAGCAGCTGCTTTGTACATTTCATTTCTGAATGTTCTGAATGCAGCTGGGAGCTGCTGCCGCTGCAGCATGACGACTAGGCCTCTTATGAGTGCTTTTGGACGGAGGATCTGTGCTGCACCATCCTCAGTGGAAAGAGTATACTATGTCCATTCCAATCATTCTCCAAAAGTCTCCAATAATACCAGAAAAAATCACTAGATTAATCTAGGGTTCTGAAAACTCGCTAAATATAGCGCTAAGTTGACAACACTGTCCCTCACCCGTACACAGGCCCCTCCCACTTCGACAAGTCCCTCCCCCATCCATTAGCTTTCAGCTCCAGAGCAGGACATGTCCACCTCTGCTCCAGGACCAGACTGAAAGCTGTCACACATTAATGCCTATTAATGAAGAGTGTGGAGGAAACATTTAAAAAATTTAAATTACTGTACCATGTTGTAGGCTTTTAATCAGAGAACAGCTGGAGCTGCTAGTTAAAGTACTTAAAATGACACTTTAACTTTACATCTGTTCATTTTGGGCCAGGGATTTTTTCTAATTCTTTTTCTACTGTTTGGAACTGAAATGCAATTAAATGCGTTCTTCCAGAAATGACCAGAGCTTGAATTTACTATATTAATGTCTATTATTTGAATTACAAAGTCTCAAATCAATTAGATTTTTTTTAATCAACTCCCACCCCTTAGTTTTTCTATATTACTGTGAATAAATGTAGGTGTTACAGAGTTAATGTGCATTCATTATTATTTCTACCCATTCCATGGATTTGTGCAGGTGAAGCTGAGTGACCATGTCCTCTCCACTGAACACGGCCTCCTCATCCGCTCCGTCCAGTTGTCCGATCAGGGCCTTTACTACTGCCTGACCTCAGAGAATGGCTTCAAACGTACCGTTGCCAAAATCCGTCTCCACGTGCTAAGTGAAGCCATGGTGAGCGTGCTGACAGACAAGCAGCAGTCGCCTTGGGCATGGGCCAGCTCTTTGCACCCTAAGGTCCTTTTGGAAGCCTTCAGTCCTGCAGAGAGTCTGGCTGTACAACAGTACTGCAAAGAGAGGAGAGAGTTTCAGAACCTGCAGCAGAGGCATCAGCAGCAGACGCCTCCACAACCACCTGGACCTCTCAGGGGGGACCTGGCCAAACTGAAGCCCCTGCTGGATCGAAGGAAGAGCCGGAATAGACGCAATCACCTCCCAGAGGTCTGACACAGAGAGTTTGCTGCAGCAGAAACTGATACGCACACCTTCCTCTAACCCCTAACCCTTTAGACCCCTACTCCCATCTCGGCTGCAAAGCTGCATTGTGGATGTACAGTCGAACCAGGATGTGGGTTTGGGGAATTTCTTCTTCTTGCATGAGGTACTGTGACCAGATGGCTGCGGCATTTCATAACCACACAGGCAGCCACAAACCACTGATTTGTGACGGTCACAGCATAATGTGAAGTGGATATGTTATGACTGCCTTTTAAGAAGCTGTGGTCTCAGCTGATATTACACAGAATTTTAAACTTTGAGACTCAGCTGTCTTATCTTACAGTTGTGGTGGAAAATGAACCAGCTGGGGGTTAAGTCACAATAGATTTGTTCCTTTTTGTTAAAAGAAGAAATTTTAAATCAGCCTATTAAATAGAGGTGAATGAAAAGGGACAAAATGGAGACAGATGTATTATTGATAGTGAGAGTTTTAGAATAGAAATATGTTAGTCTGTTATTAGATTTACCCCCCCTTGAATGTTTACTTTTAACTAATAAAATATTGCAGGTAAACTACAGGGTCTTTATGGACTCACGAAAGGTAATATTATCATAATGTTTACAACAGCATCAGTCATATAAAGTCCAGAAGACAAATAGTCCCAGTAAAGGATGTTATGCAGCAGTATAAGGTCAAACTGTTCATCTACTTTTAACTATGGTGGCCCTGAGTTGACAAATGCTGTAACAAAACAGATATGAGAAGAACATTTTGCAAAACATACCAAAATGCAAACATTTCACACTGAAAAAAAATGTATTTCCATAATGCGAACATTTCATAAAACAAAAAAATTATTACAAAACGTCATTCAAAGAAAACCATTTTGCTCTTTGTTTTGTAACGAATATATTAGTTTTGCATTCCTTCTATCTGTTAACATGGTTCATGTTGACATATTACATGTAACTGTCATGTTCAGACAGAGTGTCACTGAATCAGATCACCAACCTGTCAATTAAAACTTAATTATGAAGCATCTCATTTAAGGTCTGGGATTGGCTGGAAGTTAAGAGGGGGTCGTTCTTTTCATGTTTTCCTTTTGTGTGTCTATGTAAAGGAGGATGGAGAGTCAGTATGGAGCTGATGTTCAAGCTTTTTGTTGTTTTAGAGTTTATTTGGCATTGCTAGAGTCCACAGTCGGCTTCGATATCCCCTGAGAAAGAGGACGCTACAGCTTTTTTTAACTTTAAAGCAACACTACTATACTTTGGCAGATTTTTTGGGGCTGATTCAGCATCTCTCTTGCATCCTGTCTCTTCTCTGGTCGCTCACCAGCCAGTAAAAGTCAGCCAGATGTTAACTCTTGTTTCACCTCTTGCTCTGTCCCTTTTTTCTATTTTTCCAATAAATCCGGGTAAAAATCCGCTTGCGTCTCCGTGATGAATCAGCCATAGTGTGTCTCCTAAAGAGTCAGTGTGTTGATATCCAGTTTCTGGCATGGGACATGGTGCCATAAAGCAAAATAAAGCTGTCACAGAATGTCCTGGACTGGAAAAAAGTACGAGGTCTTCAGGAATGTTCATAAATGTTTGTGTACCATCAAAACGAGCCAGAAGCATGAAGGTTAAGATTACGTTATGTTGAATATGTATGCATATCATGTAGTGTTGCTTTAAAAATGGTCTTCGGCCTCTTCACATATGAGGGCATATGGCACCAGGGACGGTGGGATTCTAAAACACTACGACTTTTCTTTTAGCGTTTTGTTTTTTTAGTTTTTGTTTTTGTTTTCCTTCATTTAATTGGATTAAGCAGGCATAGCATAGCAAATGAATGAAAGAAAGTTGAGTGTGTATTTTTCTTGTTTTGTTTTGCTCCTCAGGCTTGAAGCACTAAACTAAACCATTTGAAGAAATTCCATGTACGACCTCTCCTCGGTTATTTCCTGTACTGTCAGAAAAGTGGCCTCTGTGTCATATGACAGCATATTGTTTCGCATTTCCACCTTTTCATCACAGAAACACGTTTCCTTGGCAACATAGAGGCAATTTAGAGGTTCCTTGTACATTGCCTAAATTGATTTCAGCACAGAACTACAACATATGTAGCTAATTGCTAAAAAATGAAAGCATCCTTCTTTGGATTCTTATTTTCCAACATAGACTTAACTTTTTCAGATGAAGTCGATTTCATTGAGGTTGTCAGATGGTTTGACGTATGTGAAAAGACTTTTTTTTTTTTTAAATCATAATGTAGATTGAGATGCTTGTGTACAGAGTATTTTGTTTGTAAAGTCTTTAAATTAATGTTGCACCAAGTTTTGTGAAACTTTTCACTGTGTATATAATTTCAACATATTCATCTACTAACATGACTGTATCTGCAAATTGTGGAGAAAAGAGTATTATAATTTTTATTTTGGATTAAAAGCATGTACCTTCCCTCATTCAGATCTCCTGTAATGAAAATGTCACCAGCATCATGTCAACTTCCACATTGTGTAATTTTAGCGTCCTGAAAAGTATGTATTTGTATTTATTGATGTCATGGTAGCCTGAATAAATGTGTTTAAATTACACAAGGTTGTAGTTTGTCAAGTTGGCTTGCTTAACCCAAAGAACAATATGAATCATCACCACCAAAAACTCTACACAACACTTATCCTGAATTCTGCACAAAATCTGAAATAAACTGTATTGTTTGAGCGGAAAATGACTGACATGTGCAAACTGAAGGGACAAATCATCATCATAGAGTCTATAACATCCAGATGTGCTACAAATGTAAAAACAAATCTAAATATTTCTTCATTATTTGTTCTTGCTGATTGAAAATCAAGTTGCAGCCTTAAGATCTTTCTGCTGAACAGCAAAAACTTCTCCAGTACGTTTAATTTAATCAGGAATGGTGAGATATCAGAGTTGGAATTATTCATTCATTCCTTCTCTGTACCACTTTGTCCATTACGGGTCGCGGGTAAGCTGGAGCCTATCAACATTTTAGCAGGTGAGAGGCAGGGTACAGCCTGGACAGGTCACCAGTCCATCGCAGGGCCAACACAGATAAGGACAAACAACCATTCACACACACACTCATTCCTAGGGAGAGTGTTTTTGGACAGTGGGAGGAAGCCACGCATACAACATGCAAACTCCACACAGAAAGGCTACCCTACCAGGTTTGAACCAGCAACCAGAGTTTGAGTTATGAAAAAAATCATAATCTAAAAGCCATTGAAACTTTGGTTGCAACTGTTCACAAAACCTGCCACAGAATCAGGAATTTTAAGTTGCAATAATCACAAAAAGTGCAACGAAACCAAACAGCAGGGGTAGGCAACTCCAGTCCTCGAGAGCCGCGGTCCTGCAGGTTTTCGATGTTTCCCTGATTATTAAATGGATCCAAAAGCTTATTGAGTTCACAATGACTCATTTAGAATCAAGTGTGTTGAACAAGAAAACATCTAAATCTTCAGGCCCGGAGTTGCCTGCCCTTGCCCTTGAGGGAGTGATTAAATATGAAGCTTATAGAAAGGGAACCAAATCTACATCAATGCAGAAGATGGTTACCTTTAGAGGAAAGTGGACTTTGCTTGAAATAAAAACAAATACAGGTTGAAGGTTGTTCCACTTCCCTCTCTGCTGTGCTTTAGCTTCAGCTCAGGACACCGTCCACAATAACTGCAAAAGTTTCAGTGGTAAGAAACAATTAGAGAAGTTCTAGTCTTTCCTGGTTGTTTTTTCACAAAATGTCGTTTTAATCTGTAACTATCAGGGTTTAATGATGGCTTCAGAAAATGTAACAAACAGGCGGGGCCGGTGGCTGCCTATCTTGGCCCACTGGGGCCTGTGCCCCAAGACCGCGGGGGGCTCTGGCTGGGGCTCT
>JBAMHW010000026.1:22558737-22569413 GCA_037177495.1 Rhadinocentrus ornatus | reverse complement strand
GCACTGTTTGGTGATGGCTTAATCTCGTTGTACTGTTGTATAATGACAATAAAGGCATTCTATTCTATTCTATTCTAGTTGTTTACACAAGTAGTGACAATACCAAATAATAAAAAATAGTCATTTTCTGAATCTAATAGTCGACCAATAAGTTTACCAGTAAAATTACTGGTCACTTGTAAATTATTACAAGTAAAATAATGGAAAGAACTGTGTGTGGACAGATGCAGTCATATTTTTAATATAATAAATGTATCACCAATTTTCAGCATGCGTTTTGAATGGCACCTGCTTCATGTACATCTCAACGTAGACAACAAAGTAAGAAACCTAAATATTAACTTATCGATGAGTTATTTCTGCTTTAGGTCTGTAATGAAGATAATTTTAGCTATTTTTGCACCCTGGACGGCCATTTAACTTTACAGGCCAAAATCGTCTCCCAGTAAGGAATAAAATGTGTCAAGTAGGGCTGCAATGATGAGTCGACGTTGTCGACAATAGTCGTCAATATTTGTCAATAAAAAAAGTCGACAAGGAATTTACCCGTCAGGTATTGTTGGCAAAATATAAAATAAAAAAAATAGCTTGTGACGTCTTCTCCGTCTTCTCTGTCTCTGCTGAGAGTTGCACATGTGCAGTAAAGTCCGCCAGGGGAAAAATATGGCGGCCGACCAGAGAATAAAATGGCAGCAAAGTCTGGGATAACTTCACATTAAACTTACAAAACAAATTTAATTCATGTAAGATTTGTAAAGCAGACCTTGCCTCCTATGGAAGTACGTCTCGAACATTTAAAGAGGAGGCACATCGGACTCACATAACAACCTCATGCAAGATTTAAAAGCTGAAAGTGAAATAAAATTAATTTGATAATTATGATATACAATAGTCGATGACTAAACGACTATCAGAATAGTCTTGACTTGCAGCTCTAGTGTTGAGAAGATAAGAATTTGGCATTTTCTGCATGTAGTAGTAAAAATAGCCCTTTTTTGCCCCAAAAATCTAAATTCCCAGGAGCATCGAGATCAGTGTCGTCGTGGACCAACAGTTATTACGATGAGCATCTAGAACTAGAGCTTTATGAGTACTAACTGGTTTGTTATGAAGGGAAGTGGTGCATCAGTTTTGTCTTCTTTCTGCAGGATCATCCATGAAGCGGGCTACTCAGAAGAGGAGTGTAAGCAGTACAAGGCCGTGGTCTACAGCAACACTATTCAGTCCATCATCGCCATCATCAGAGCAATGGGACGCCTCAAGATCGACTTTGGTGATGCAGCAAGAGCTGTGAGTGACAGGAAGAGCTTAATTTTGTTTTAAAATAGAAACAGGGTGAGAAAAAACAAGACTTTAGAAGTACTTTATTATTTATCTGTTCCTTAGATGTCACTGTAACCCAGTCAGTGTATTTCAGCTTGATTATAATGGTGGCATAATGACTTTACTGGCTGATTAACGATGGCGACGCCTCCCCCGACTCCTCTCTCAGGATGATGCCCGGCAGCTGTTTGTGCTGGCAGGGTCTGCAGAGGAAGGCTTCATGACAGCTGAGCTGGCCGGTGTCATCAAGCGGCTCTGGAAGGACGGAGGTGTTCAGGCCTGCTTCAGCCGCTCCCGCGAATATCAGCTCAACGACTCTGCAGCATAGTGAGTCACACGCGCAAACAACCCAGTAAACAACCAGCTTAATAACTGCAAGGTTCACCAGAGCTGTGAGTCATCCGCAGGGACGACTCGGCACTCCTACAAATTTATGTCAAATTACTTGCATTCCTGTGCAGATGCAGAGTTGTTGCAGGCTGCACAGGGACATCTGTCTGGACTTTCACACCGTCAATATTTACCTTCCTCTACCAAGAGTAGGAAGACTCTTTAATCTTTGACCTTACACTTCAGCACAGGAACATTTGCCCCATACTTAAAAAGCAGAAAAGAAATTCTTTATGTAACCAAACTGCTGACCTATTTTCCTTTATTAGTTGGAATCCAGCACATATTGTGCAAGAACCTGTAGTACTAAAACAGAACTAATCACAAGGCAGCTCCTGTGTTGCTTGAGAAGAAAAGACCTTGTTTTTCTGCCACACAACTAACCCAGTCACTACATGTTCCCTGACTTATTTCCAATTAATCCGTTTATAGTTTATATGGAAGGCACTGTGAATGTTGGTGAAAGTTACATAAAAACATGCTACGCTAACACGTTTTAACCAAAGGCTAATTTCCATCTGTTATCCCTGGAGGATGTAAAAATACAGCATTAGTACAGAGAAAAATAAGTAAATACATGCAAGCAGTCCACAACAAGCAACCAGGTGTTGATGCACACCGGCTTCATTTAGAAATACACTATAGACCCATTATTACTATCTACCCAAAGTAATCAGAATATACTTACATCTATATGCTTACTTTTGTCTTAATTTATGCCTATATACATAAATTCAAATATATCCACGCATACATATCTTTATATCTCTAATAATGCAATTGATCTAATTGAATTCAAAATGCGCGGATTGTGCTTATTTCCTTTTAAAGTAGTGCTGTGTGAAGGAAAATGCCGTAACTTCTGCTTTATTCAGCATCTAAACTGCTTTTTAACAGCGTTCATCTCTTTTCATAAAACCATTTTAAATATTTCCTGTAAATCTCAACTATTATTGTAATATAATCAAATATTTTTTAAAAGAAAGAGGAAAAATTTAAGATTTATTCTTAGTTAAAAGGTGACAAGTCAGCTGTGTGAAGCTGCTTCTGAACACAGAGGAAAGAATATCTGATGGGTGTCCCTCTTTCCGGACTCGAAGCAGATTTACAGTCTCAGCACAGATTGTCTGTTTTGAGTTTTCGCTGTAAAAGAGAGGATTTTCGGGCTTTACGGTTTCCATAGAAGCTCAATATGTCGGGAATTAGTTTTTTGGTTCGTGCTTCTGGACAGAGTGGAGATTCAGCGGAGTTGGAAATGACCTCATGACCTGTGATGCATGATGACAAAATAATGATAAAATAATTGTTTGTTTTGTGTTAGCTAATTAATGCATTAACGCATGCCCAGACCTCTAAACACACATTCGTACACATACATACACACAACATCCCTTCCACAGTATATCATGAGAACAGTCTTGGTTAAACCTTAGCCAGTTTTATTAGTTTTGAAACAGTTTAATGTGGGGTACGCCATAAGCTGTTCCCTAGGTTACCACCTCGAATGGATAGGACGGTCTGATCGAACATGGTAGGCCTGCGAGGTGTTCCAACATCTGCTCTAGTGGAGGCTTGTCTAGCTCTATCTGGCTTGTAGGAACTGGTATTTGTTTTAGGGATGGACCGATATGAACATTTTGGCCGATACCAATATTCGATATTAATATTGTCGTAATGACCAATAATCGATATTAACCGATGTCGATTTATATATTTTGTTTCAAAAGGTTTGAGATCATCAGATTCTGTACAAAGTAAAGATCATACAAACATTAGGGGCGTTAGCTTCCCGCCATTGTTTGAGCTTCTGGATGGAAGTTTTTCAGATGACATATTAAATTTGTGGTGTTGAATGATTTGACACGGCATCCTCCTCGCATCACTTCAACTTTGCAAATACTGCATACTGCTCTTGGAGTATCTTCTTTTGACATCGTGAAAAATTACCAGAAAGCTGACATTGCTTTTAGCTTCAGTTACATCCCACAATGCAGTGCTGCATCTCTGTCACGTCCAAACATGGCCGCATGGATAAACCCCCTCCTCCTCCCGACACACATACACAAATTAGATGAAAATAAATATCGGCTGTTAATATCGGCCCAGTTTTGCTTATCGGATCGATATGTTAAAAAATTACTAACATCGGCCGATACCGATATTAATGATCGTGCATCCCTAATTGGTTTTTATGCCGACCATGCAGCACCTGATTCAGTAAATTAAACAGATAATTTTTTAAGTTAATTGTGTTCTGAAAGTTTAGGAACTTGGGCTTTACCAAGATTTTGCAATGATGGAAAGAAAGAAGTTATTCAAACGTGACGTTAAATGTGTTGGATTATGTGTCATGAATGGAAACTTCGCTATTTATAGCAGATCGTTGGTTAAGTGTTTTATTAGCCTGCTTTTTAAAAGCATTGGCAGGAGGAATTCTATTTTCAGTAGCTGTGTGTTCCCTTGTTGGATCATGCGAGAGCTAGAGACTACCCCAGCAGGTACTGTGTTTGGCAAAAAATGTGGGACAGCACCCTGAACAGATGGTAGCTTCATTACAGGCCTCACACGAAGGGAGTTTCCAATTCAGCTGCATATTGGAGCTGAATGTGGGAGGGACCGGAGCAGCCACAGGGAGCCCACCAACCAGAGAGAAAACAATGCTCACTCCCCACGGACCAGGACTTAGATTAAAACTTAGCCCTGTTAGTAGGAAGGTGTGCCGCTGTGCCGTTGTCTAAATTGTACAGATGAATCTCTCAGCAGCAACATACATGAGACGTGACTCCTCTCTTTTCTCAGTCTTTCTCACCTCCTTTTCTCTTGTGTTTATGTTCCCCAACTTCACACCCCCTCTTTTGTTCCCCTCTCTCAGCTACTTGAACGATCTGGACAGGATATCCCAGGCCACCTACATCCCCTCTCAGCAGGATGTCCTGAGGACCCGAGTCAAAACCACAGGCATCGTGGAGACGCATTTTACATTCAAAGACCTGCACTTCAAGTGAGAATTTCTACAGCATTTAAAGACTGAGAGTTTTTACTCTGCAGCTTAATTAGCTCTCCTTCCTGCCACTGACTCATTCACCGCCATAGAAGTTCCCTTTGAACATGTACAGCTGTGAGTTGTGACACAGTTTGTGAGGGTGTCGCATCAACGGTGACTCAGCCGTGGCTCTTTATTAACACAGACAGGAAGTGGAGGCAGTAGGCTTGATGATGTCACTGAAGTTAAAGCAGAAATGAGACTACGCACTTCACCTGTTAAATGTTTGCTATTTTTATTTAAGCATCACTCATTCATTCATTACCCAGTGACGTATTTCCAGATAGGACCTGAGCAGCTCGGTGGAGCCTCCGAGGCTGTTACACAAGCCGAACAAGGCCCTTAGTTGGGTTTATTGACATCTCCCTTGAGCACAGCAGTCATGAGGAGCAAAATACAACATTTTAGAAGTAAAATCAACAAAGAAAAACAGCAGGAAATTAAGATTTAACATTTAATTATGAAAGCGCTGCAACTTTGCACAAAGAAACAAAATCACATCATTTTAGAAGAAACGTCTCAGCAGTGAAACAGGAAAACGATAATATGATCAAATCGCCGAACAGGGCCCCAAGCTAACGTTTTGCATTGGTTGCGCTGGTGCACCGTATATAAAGTGAGTGCCTGCTGATCATTTCCCACATACACTGATGCGTATTTTCACTGTTTCCAACCAGAATGAGCTCTAGGAAAATGTTTTTATTGGAAGCATGAATATTAGATAGAAAAACATGTTTTTAAAAGAAAACTAAAGTTTTAGCTTCACTGAACTGAAAAAACGAAACATCTCAAACTTTGAGATGGATCATGAGGCAGTGCTGCTTCTGGAAAATGTTTTCCCGTCTCTCCGTCTCCGGTGTAAGAATTAGAGTCTAATAATAAGATGAGCACTGCACCGTTCTTCATGGGGTTGTGAGCAGACAGCAGGAGCTGCTGAATGTCTTTACCAGCTTGATGTCTTGAGATGGGAGGTGGGAGCTGTGTTGTGTGACTGAGCCGCCGTCATGTCTGCTCACAGCAACAAGCCGTCTTTAAGGAAGCGTGACGGGATGGTTCTGAATTAATGGATCAGTGTAAGGAGAATGATTGCCGGGCAGAGTGGTTCTTCTGATGTCGGCTGCTTATGAACTCGTTTCAGTTTGGTGTTAACTGATCTGAAAACTAGAAAGATTTATCTATGTCCAGTTTGGGCTGAAAAATGTAGGATTTGCCTTCATCACCAAGCTCTGCCACTGGTTCCATCCGCGCTGTTTGCTACCTGCTTACATGTTGACTTCCTGCCAGGATGTTTGACGTCGGCGGGCAGCGGTCTGAGAGGAAGAAGTGGATCCACTGCTTTGAGGGCGTGACTGCCATCATCTTCTGCGTGGCTCTGAGTGATTACGACCTGGTGCTGGCTGAAGACGAAGAGATGGTGAGTGGGTTGCATGCTCTATGACAGATTGGGAGGAATGGAGGATCTCTCGGTGCAAAGCCCAATAACCCCTCTTTTCGCTTTCCCCTCAGAACCGAATGCATGAGAGTATGAAGCTGTTTGACAGCATCTGCAACAACAAGTGGTTCACAGACACCTCCATCATCCTCTTCCTCAATAAGAAGGACCTTTTTGAGGAGAAAATCAAGAAGAGTCCTCTCACGATCTGTTACCCAGAATATGCTGGTAAGACGAGCATCGTGAAGCTTTTCTGGTGTGCTGGAGCTCTGTAATCAACATCCTCTGGTTAATCCCGTCATGAGACGGCGGCATTCTGAACACAAAGCAAGCTGTGTGGTGTGTGGGGCTTGTGTGCCAGACTAATTCTGACTAGCCGCACCATGAAATCAGTTCTGGGCTAGAATAGTGCTGGTTCTGGGTCCTGTTCCATCTGGCTTCTTCTCTGCATGATGGAGCTTTAACCTGCATTTGAGGATTTCAGGGTAAACTTTGTTCACAGACAGTGGTTTCTGGAAGTCTTCCTGAATCCATGCAGCCGTTTCCAGTAGAGAATCATGTCTGCTTTTAATGCAGCGCTGCCTAAGGACCCCAACATCACCAGCATCCGGTTTAGACCTTCATCCTTGTCACATACATACAGAGATTCCTTCGGATTCTCTAGATCTTTTTATTTTCTGCAAGGCAAATTTATTTGTACAACACATTTCATGTACAAGACAATTAAAAGTGCTTTACATAAAACATTAAAAGCATTACAGCGGAGTGCAGGAAGCAAGAAGTGCATTAAAAACAGACTTTAAAAGAAAATTAAATAAAAACAAAGGAAAAGACCTCAATAAAATAGACAAAATAAAGTTAATTAACAGTTGTTCTGATAAAAAGGAGCAAATAGAAAAGTTTTTAACCCTGATTTAAACTGCTGAGTCAGCAGACCTGCAGGTTTCTGGGAGTTTGTTCCACATGTGAGGAGCATAAAAGCTGAATGCTGCCTCTCCACATTTAGTTCTGACTAACTCACTGGGAACAGAAAGTAGACCTGACCCTGATGACCTGAGGGATCTGGTTGGTTCAGAACGCACCAGAAGATCCTGGATGTATTTTGGTCCTAAAGCATTCAGGTCTTTGTAAACTAACAGCAGGATTTTGAAGTCAATTCTTTGACAGACAGGAAGCCAGAGTAAAGATCTGAGGACTTTACACTGTAAATGGTGAGATCTTCCGTCTTTACACTGAGGAACATTTTTCTGGACTTTTTGCAGTGTGTCTCAGATCCATCTGAGAGACTCTGCCTCTCTGAAATGCTCCTTTAATACCCGTCGTGCTACTGACCTGTTACCAGTTAACCTGGTTAGTTGTCAAACGATCCTCCTGATTTGTTCCAGTTACTTTTCCAGGTTTTTATTGCCCCCTTTCCAACTTTCTAGAGACGTGTCGCTGCATCGGATTAAAAATGAGCCAATATTTCCCATAAAATGGTAAAAGGTGTGTTTCAAGGTCCGACACGTTGTTTTCGTTTCTATTGGGAATAACATGTGTTTTGATGAGATTTGCAAATAATTTAATTCTGTTGTGATTTACATTTTCCACAGCATATACCTGACATGGTGAAGCTCTGATGTGCCATCACCTAAAATCTTCTAAACATACATTTGGCTTCCTGCCTAATTAACTTCCTCCGCTCTCATCTTTTCCAGGCTCCAATACGTACGAGGAAGCCGCTGCTTACATCCAGTGTCAGTTCGAGGATCTGAACAAGAGGAAGGACACTAAGGAGATTTATACCCACTTCACCTGCGCCACGGATACCAAGAATGTGCAGTTTGTCTTCGACGCCGTCACTGACGTCATCATCAAGAACAACCTGAAAGACTGCGGTCTTTTCTGAAGACGATGGCGGCCTGTTTGCTCGGTGAGAATCACCCCGTCACCGTCAAGCAGAGCTCGCTCAGTGGTGGTCAAGTGGGCTAGCATGAGGAGAAATATGTTTTTAATCATCTGTGTGAGCATAGCTGCAGCTAACCTCAAGAATGCATCATAATCCATCAAATCGGTCATTTTCTGCTCCGTTTAGATCCGTGCTGAGCGATAGTGGCGAGGTCGAGGTCTGCACAATCATCTTTATTTCTCTCCTTCTATCCCCAGGCAGTGGAGCCAGCTTATTGTGCATCTTTGGTGGGGAGGAAGAGAAGAGTCTGGAGGATCGTGATGGACCAGTGCTGTACTATACGCCACTTTTAACAGCTTTATTTATGTTTTTGTCTCTGAACATTTTGATCTAGCGTTACTACATTGTGTAGGATGTCTGTATCATGAAGCATTCATACAAAATTTCACTCTTTCTTTCTGTTTTTTGAGGGTTTTTCTTTCCCGTTTGTTTTTTGTTTTTGTTTTTTTAGAGAAAGGGGGAAATCACATTGTTTTTTGCTATATCTTATGCCGCCATTTCTGGAAAAGGAAACTTTGCTATTGAGGGAAAAATGCTCCTTTTCTTCTTTTCCTACAAGCAAAAGGGAAGAAAAGGGGTCCAACTCTGAGTCCAGTTTGTTGGTACCTGTGCCTTTGCATGCCTTTTTACTGCGGTCATAGTCCTCATGCTTGTTCTGTTGCCTGCTGAAGTGCTCTAGACATAAAAAGATAAACTGTTTTCATATGTTAGTGTCTGCTATCTTCTATGTGCACACCCCAACGCGTTCAGGAGAAGGAAGATTTCCCTTTTGGTAAAAGGTACATGGGTCTCCATGGTGACCAACATGTAGCCTCCACAGTTCCCCCAACCACAATCTTTTCCCTACCCACCATGATGATGGATGGCCTCGCCGGCCCATCAAAAAGTACAATATTGAGATGGATATTGTTGCATTTACCCATAAATCTGGGGCTCTGGTTTTTAAACTGTGTATGAAACATAAGTCATTTCCAGTCATTTTGAGAGTGGTTAGTCGAGGCACTGAGCTAATTTACTCAACAGAGGCCAGATTAGGCACATTTTATTGTATATTTTAATGTATTTGGAAGAGCGGTTAGAGTTTTTGGTATTAAGGAGAAAAATAACTGAATCACAGGAGGGATTGTTTGTAAAGTCGAGGAAGATTTAAGATTCAGACATGCTTTGGCTCATGAGAGTAAAGGAAGTGGCGGGGGATCGATATGATGGAACAAAGGCTGTAAATCTGGTCTGGAGATCGGAGGAGTTGAGAGGCAAACGGTCCTGGATCTGTTCGTCTAAAGAAACTGCCACAACTGTCAATCTTTATGTATGTTCTCCAAGGAAGGAGAATCTTTGTAGACTCATCTCCCTTATTTTGCTAATAAAACCCATTTACAAACCATCCAGAGTTTCTCAGTCATTGTGCACATCTGCTTCTGGCAAACGGCATGAAAATAGAATTGCTCTGCTAGTACTTTAATTAGCTGCTAAAGCACATAACAAGATCAGCTCATTCAATTTCTGCTCATTTTTAAATTTCTGGACCTTTCCTCCAGTCATCATGCTACTGTCACATGCTTTCATAGAAAAAGGAAGTCAGGAGCCCCTTAAATGTGATCAGATGCTTTTTTATGTATATGAAATGGAAATCCTTATCAGCATTCATCACTGCTTATGCATCTTTGGTCTTCATAGATGAAGAGCTTTGCCACACAAACAGGCACCGTTACACTAATTTACAAACCAAGATGTTTCTTCAGCAGAGAAAATCTGAAACTATGATGTCATATTTGCATATTACTGCAGTTATCAGAGGCAAGCCAGGATGAGAGTTGATGGTGCCTTAACACGTGGCTTCACCGTGTCGGAGTAGAAACCACCTTTAAGTTATTTTCCTATTTGCTGACGTCTGATGTAAAGCACTTATCAGGCAGTCCCTAGATGGAAGTCCCATCTTTGCATTGTAAATATGTCGTGCCATGACCTGTAAGTGAAGTCTGAAACTACTGCCCCTACTAACAATGTTGCTTCAGATGAGAAATTAGCATTTTTTTATTGCGTAATATGTGTACTCTGACATAATCCAGAGTTCTCCATCACTTAGGGGAAAGAATAACATTTAATAAAGATGTAATTAAGTACATCGCAAAGTGAGTTGGAGTATTCTTGTATATGGCCACCTACAGGCTGTTCTCAGTATCCTTTTCCCGTTTTGGTCTCCACCACCTACAAAAAGGAAACTACTGGAACTGATCAGAAAAAAGCAAATTATTGTTCATAAAAAAGGACAGTTTTCTTCATTTCCCTCATTAGATTCAAATATGACATTTTGGTTGTTAGAACAACGAAAATAGACCACTCAGACCCTTTAATCAGGTCCACCTTCTAGTGCTGGGTTCGACTCCTTTTTCCTCCAGAACTGCCTTAATTCTTGGTGATTCAACCAGGAGGAGGAAACCTTCCTCAGAGGTTTTGCTCCACATTGACATGACAACATCACACAGTTGCTGCATCCATGATGAGAATCTCCCGTTCCACCACATCCCAAAGCTGCTCTA
>JBAMHW010000026.1:22496509-22514009 GCA_037177495.1 Rhadinocentrus ornatus | reverse complement strand
TACGATACATATGGCATTATAGGGTTTTGTTCTTCTCTTTGCATCTAAAAATTCTTTCCTACTTCAGCTTGGACGCAGGATGTCTGAGGTACGGTGGCTGAGAAGTGCTAAACACATTTACATTTAATAAAAACACAAACTCAAAAACAATTATATTTTGCAAACAAATTTTTATATAATTAAATATATTCACACATTCTTGTCCTATAATGTCAGTTTGTTTTCAAATTTACAAAACATTAAACGAGTGCAAAACACAAAAACATCCCATACATAAAAATAAAAACAAAAATTAATAGAAAGGAAATGTCTTAAAAACCGGAAAAAAACGGAAGATATTCCTTTTTGTATAAATGTTTAATAACGTTATGCCTATAAGTCATATATTAAGGTTTTATAAGCAATGATCAGAGTCAGTAATACACAGTAGAGTCGCTGTTTAGCCTAAATATAACTTGAAGCTAAAGATCTTTTGTAAATTTGTTTCCAAAAATGTAAATCTGTTTTCAAAAGTGCAGTTGTGTTTTGTGAAATATAAATTTATTTTCTTAATGTAATTTTGGTCGAATTTTTTTGTTTCTTTTTTTTTTCTTTTAAGTAAATGTGCTTTGCACTTCTCAGCCACCGTACTGAGGATTTCCTGAAGTGTTCAGTGGTTCCCAACCTGGGGTCCATGTCCCACCATGGGGTCGTCCAAACAGCACAGGGGTTCCCCGTGGCTTTGACCATTCAAAGCTTTGAGATGTTTTATTTGGTATTTTAAAAAGTATAAAACGTAAATGCTATATGTTGTTACAACTTTGGCTTCATTGAAGAACAGGACTTGCGCAGAATACAGGATTTATGGCAGCGGTTCTCAAACCTTTTCTACTGTGCCCCCCCATTAGAGCAATAAACATTGGAGCAGGGAAACATTTAAAACGTGCCCTCGTGGACCAGAGCTGGACACCCCTGCTTTAGCTCCTGCTGGTTGCAGGATGGACTTGCTTAGTCATTCCTGCAGATGCTCAGACAGGAATCTATGTTAAAGTTTAAGTGTGGAGGCAGGATTTAAGCCTGCCTGAGACTCTATCCTGATCAGAGAAATGTGTTCACATGTTCTGCAGTTATGTTTAAATCAAAGCAGAATGCACACGTATGCACATGGTTTTAATGCTGCATGACTGCTTTATCTAATCCCACATCTTTATTTCTGCAGCAATGACCTGTATTTGAAGTATCTGGTCTTGTAAAAGCAGGCACTCTGAGGATGCCATGGAGGCTGAACCCAACTGTCCTGAAAGCTGTCTGGCCCGTCAGCAGGGGTCACTGTTGAACTGAAGCAGAGTCCTGCATCACCCTCTTTTTTTCCCTCGCTGTAGAGAAAGAGTAGCATGGCAGAGCTGGAACAATAACTTGTTTTAATATCTAGGTCATGCAAAATCTTCTCATCTTGGCAAAGAGAATATTTATTGACCGGGGGCGAGTGACATGCAGCGAAGGCTGTTGTTAACGGATAGATTGGGAATGAATAATCAAGTTGTGGGCTGCGTCTGCATGACAGAGACATCCACAGTGATTGAGGTGTTACATTATCAAAAGGGACAAAGGGGAGTATGAGAAGTGTGATGACTAAAAATAACCGTCTTGTTTCGTTTGGCAGTTTCTCAGGTCATGGCAGTGAAAACAGGACGAGAGGGGCTTCAGTGCTTTAGCATTTTTGGTTACAGTTTATATTGAAGTCAGTCAGAAGTCCTAGCAGTATGTGCAGAAGGTTGTTGTTCACCAACATAATTAGAAAATGCATAAAAATTTCAAATGTCAGCAGGGAAAACAAATGTCTTTCCTAATAGATTAATTAATTAAAAGAATTTTATGCATTGGACAAACTCTGCTGACAGACTTTGTATTGTGGCATAAAACTCAAATTTCTGTGTAAATCTTGGAGCAGTGTTTTATTTTTCCATGTTCTGCAGTGAAACCTCAAACTATAAACGCTCCAATCAAGTCCATGATATCAAAGACACCTGCTAAATATTGTGTAGCGTGCACTCACGTCGTAGAACCACTCAGGCCTGTTAAAGCATGGAGCATTTCAGTCTTTTTACATCCACTTTTTGTGTTTGTCTCAATCCTTAATGCATTTCTGTAAGTTTTCTCCTTGCTTTGGCTTGACCCGCACCTGGGTTTAGTTCTGTTGATTTCTCATCTTTTACTCTGTTCCTCCAATACACACCTGGTTCTCATCCATCCTTACCTGGACACTCCATATACTTTTTGTTTTCCCTTTTTATTTGCCAAATCCTTCTTGTTGTCCCTGTGTTTTCCCTGCAGCTCTGTTTTTCCACCTGTTTGGGTTTGGACTATCTTTACTTTTTGTTCTCATTTGAATAACTCTTGGATTTCTTGTCCTGCTTATGGTCCGCATTTGGATTCTTCTCTTAATTATTAACTCACGGCAAAAATCTGTACAAGTCCTGTGAGATCTAAGAAGGAGAGATGTAGATGATCAGAGTCAGGTGTCAGGAAATGGAAGCCAAGTCATCATCTGCACTTCCTGTAATCTTTCCTGGGTAGTTTTTGTGGGGAGACAGGACATTTTATTCCACTTAAAGAGGCATCTGCCAATAGATTTTACTGTTGCTATGAAGGGGTGGAAGTAGTTTGGATCCATTTTTATTCAAAGGGATATCCATCCTCAATAAAAGATTAGCTTGCATATCCTGCTGAATCACTAATCCTTACGGATATAATCAAGAATGATATGAGTAGAAAATGCTCTATGGAGGAAAAGTTAGCTCAGATCAAGAAATGTTAGATTGGTGTTAGTTGTTTACCAGAAGTCTAGAAGGATGCCATGAGAAAGATCTGGACGGATAAGTATTATTTACAGTACGATTTCTAAGTGAGACACATGGATGGAGGTAAAGGTCACGACAAAGTATATCCATGATGTATTTATGGATGCAAGGAAGCAGCAACACAAGCACAGAACCAGGAAGTACCAGAGACATTTTTGAGGTAATACCTGTTTATTTCTTGTTAATACAAATAGTTAACGAGCCAATCGCATGGAAGCAACTACAGCAGCTACAATTTACACAGACTCACCAAAACTGGAAAAACCTAACCTGGTCCGATGAGCCTCCATTTCAGCTCCACATTCAGATGCTGGGCTCAGAATTTGGTGGAAATGTCATGAAAACATGGATCCATCCTGGCTTGGATCAATAATTCAGGCTACTGGTGGTGTAATGTTTATTACTGATTCTGTTTGTTTATTTACACCTCTTTTTGTAAAGTCCTCTGAGACAACTTTGTTGTGACATAGGGCTATACAAATAAACTTGATTTGATTTAATGGTGGGGGGAAGGGGTATTTTCTTGGCCCACTTTGGCCCCTTAGTACCAACGTGGCCTGGTTCAACCAGCACAGCCTACCTAAGTATTGTTGCTGACTATGTCCATCCCTTCATGACCACAGTGTAGCATCTTCTGATGCTACTTCCAGCAGGATAATGCACCACGTCACAAAGCTCAGATCATCTCCAGCTGCTTTCTAGAACATGTACATGAGTTCACTGGACTCCAACGGCCTCCACAGTCACCAGATCTCAGTCCAGCAGAGCAGCTTTGGGATGTGGTGGAACGGGAGAGTCTCATCATGGATGCAGCAACTGTGTGATGCTGTCATGTCAATATGGAGCAAAACCTCTGCGGAAGGTTTCCACCACCTGCTTCCATCTATCACACCAACTAAGACAGTTCTAGAGGAAAGAGGAGTCCAACCCGGTACTACTACAGTGGATCTGTTGAAGCAGCTGGAAACAAACATCTCTCTTGGAATCCATGTAAAATGATGGTTTGATTTTTTATCATTTATGAAAACAAATAAAAGTATATAGTTTTTAAATAGACTTAAATGGGGCCTGCGATGGACTGGTGACCTGTCCAGGGTGTACCTGCCTCTCACCTGAAACAATGCTGCGATAGGCTCCAGCTTACCCTCACGACCCGTAATGGATTAAGCGGTACAGATAATGACTGACTGACTGACTAGTTTTTCAATATGTTAAATATATTAAAACTTCATAATTTCATTTTTAAAAAAAAAACAGAAATACAGCTTTTTAAAAAAATTTCTTCCCTAAAGACAACTGAGTGAAGACATACATTTGTACTATGAGGAGCTCTGATCTGGAAACTTCCTCATAAATCAGACGACCATTTATCCATTTTCTGTGACAATGATGTGACAGTTACAACACACTACGCAAGAAGGAGGATCTTATAAGGAGCCGTTGATCAATGAGGGTCTTTAAAAAAGGGCTCTGTGACTAGAATACCGAGACGTGCGGGCAGGGGGTTGCTCACCCAGTCATTCAGCAACAGGCTTACTGCTGCAGGGAAAAAGATCTGTCCTTAAACAAACACTGGACAATCAGGGGTAGAGGAGGCTGTACTAGGTGGTTTCAAGTTCTGAATATTTATTAGAAAGATACTGGAGGCCCAGCTAACCTCTTCAACCCCACTCTGTTGGTGATTGTTGGGCCATCAAAGTCAACTTTGCTCTCCATCACCTCCTGTCTTTATAAGAAGTGCTGGTCACTAGCTGCAGGCCATGTGTGATCTCTAAGCAAGCTCCAAAGATATGTTAAGTCCCAGAATGCAGTGCTCCAGAGTTTGCATGGTTGCAAGATTAGAGCTGGTTGATTTTAGTCTGAATTTGGTCAAATACATACAGCTCACATTTTTATGTGTTGAGTGGATTTTTAACCTTTCCTGAACATCATTTTACATGTTTTTGCTCAGATTAATGAGAACGGATCAGAGAAAAAGTAGAAATCGTGTTGAGCATGAAGCAAATGTGAAACACGTCTCCTGCAACGGTTTCAGATCCATCAAAAGCTCGAAAGATGACATTTATGAGAAGAATTTTCATTAAATAAATAAACGTCAGGATCCGTGATGTTGACTCTACCGGGATCTCTTCATACAGACGGCAAACCGCAGCAATGTCAATGTTCATCCAAGTATAACTGTCTATGTAATCATCCACAATGTGTGGCCAGAGCCGATTCTGACCTTATCGTGATTTCTAAACACATTTTCTGACTCCCCTCAATGAAATCATCAATGCTTGTTGGATTAAATAATTTATAAACCAGAAACACTCAAAAATGGCAGACCTCCACCAAGCCATATAGTGTCACTGAGGAAAACCCCCCAAATATCCAACAACCCACCCAATACCCCCCCAGATCCAGAATATCGACACGATCCAGGTCAAACAATATTGGATTCATGATGTCATCTTGTAATTTTATTTATTTATTTATTTTTGCCAGTGATTTGGGCAAAATTGTCACTATCTCCCCATAATAAAGAATCCTTAAAAAAAACATCCAGACAGTGGATCACTCCTAAATCTAATCACTTTTATTCCATTTCTGACATTTCCTGAAAAATTTTTCAAAATCCATCCATAAATTTTTCAGTTGTGTTGCAAACAGACAGACATATGAGCAAATAATTAAAGTTGTATACGATTTTAGAGGTGTGTGTGTGTGAGAGTCAAGAATGGATTATGTCCTATACGGCCCCTTGTACAGACAGATAATCAGACGGCGCATAACAAAACATAATAAACATGACCAGAAGCAGAAGAATTAATACAGAGTAAGCTTCAGCTATGCTCCAACTAATGAATGAGGGAGACTCGGATGGGGAGAAATGATGAGCTCCTCTTACTACAGCTGGACAAAGTCAGGAGTAGACGTCCTGGACAAGATTTCGAGCCAGTGTTCATCTCTAGCTACAACTAGAAGATGGCTGCTGAGGTGTTTTATAACATTTTGGACTGGATGCCTGGTTCCTCTACCGGAGCAGCGTCGATGCCAGAAGGACTTGGTGTGCGTTCATTATTGAGCTGTCGACGTGTGATACAATAAATCAATATCAGCTGACATCCAACGCTCTGTTTCCTCACTTTAACATTAAATGATGCTTGTTTTCTAGTTTTCCCCCTCAAATAATTGATAAAAATATAAATACATTAAAAAAATTATTATCTAAATAATTTATTCTATAATATATATCATTTTATTATCTAAATAATAAAAAAAAATTTAAAGGAAAAGAAAAAGCCTCTGTGAATGCCACCTTTATCTTTCTTTTATGCTGCGTCGGCAAAGTGTCAAAATGACCCCTTCTAGCGATTCTAGGGGTAAGTGAATGTTAGCGGGTCTGGAGTTAAAAACAAGTCCTGGGCCCAGGCAGTGATCTGGATTACCCCCAAAATCTAATCAGTTGTTCCTTATTCCATTTTGGAGATTTCCTGAAAATTTTTATCAATGTCCGTCCATTACTTTTTGCTAAGGGTTAACTAACCTCCGCCCATCAAAAAAACGTCTATATAATTCCTTTAAACTCCCGAATTCTGAGGGAAATCTTATTATCCAACTCTGTGGGTAAGAATGTTGTCATCCTGGAGGATGGACTGAGGTCCCAGATTCTGGAGATATGGATCACCACTGACTCCTGAATCTCATTCTGATACATCTGGCTGTCAGCACCATCCTTACAAGTTATACCTCATTGTAAAGGCGACTAATCAGGCTTTCTAACCATGTAACACCAGGAATTATTACAGAGGAGAAGTCATTGACCAAACACAAATTTCTTTACATTTCGTGTTTAATTTGCTGAAAGGGGCCTAAACCTTTGTTTTCGTCCATGTGTTTACATATTGTAGGACTATAAGCAGCAGTGGAATGGCAAGAAACATTAGGTTAAATTTGACTAATAAAGAATACAGCTTGGTAAACAAAGGTACACCAAATGTAGGACATGAATGACTCACTTGAGGATGGAGTCCCAGTGCTCGGGGAGTAAGAATCTCATCAAGGCCTTCTGTGTGTGATTCATTACCATTCAGGCACAACAATGTTGTGTCTGCCAAATCTTTATAATGCTAGTCATATGTGTGACAGCAAGAGTGTGAACACATGTTAGGCAGTGATAAGGAACCTTATGTATAAATGTATGAGTAGATTGAACAAGGTATAGAACAGAATAAGTAATGCTTTATTGAATCCAACATGTTGAACTTCAAAGACCCTTTGATTCTGCTGCTGAGTGTGTATGTGTGTGTTTTAACCAATTATTGTATTGGATAAAAAATGACACTAACAACTCACAACTGGCCTTGTACATATGTAGCATATCCATCCAAAAAATTTTTTATATAATACAATAAAACCTTTCAAACCTGCCATCCGTTTTTTTTTCATTAATTAATACAGACAACTAAGGAGGTGGCCAGTTCTGTTAAATAATAGATCTCTATCTGTTCGTTTCATGACCTGTCTCTGCTGGTTTGTCACATAAGCTTGTCATGGGATGTAAAAATAGGCTTGTGTAAGTCTATCAAGTTGTCATGCTGTTGATTGCATGGCAATGGCTTCATTGCTCCTCCTGGGATGACTGATGCACTCTGCAAAGACAGATGACTGACTGCTATACCATAGGTTTCCTCAGTGGAGAGGCTTGTTTTTGCAGGAAGGAGCATGGGACTCTTTGTAGGCTTCGAGACATTTAAAGCCCTTAGCCTGGTAAAAGGTACTTATCTGTCTGAGATGATACTGTAGGAGGAATGAAGGGGGTGGATTCTGTGTTGGTTTCTAGGCTATGATTTTTTGAAGTGGTGGACTCAAGAGAGTCTAAATACACCAGACTTCTGGCTAAATAAAAGCTGACAGGATATAGATGAAAAATCAGACAGCAGGCAGAGAAAATGCCATCCAAAACACGACTTACAATACCTCCATGCAAATCATACCCAGTGTGTGATGATGGAAGTCCTCTTTTCATTTACATGTAACGTTATCTGTTGCATACAGTCTAATTCATCTGTACACGTAAAGCAGCACAGGAGGCCATAAACAGTATCTTTCCATTCCACAGAGGCTTTTTATTTAAACTTGGGTCTTAACATTGAGTAGCAAAAGTCCCTGAGCAACACTGACTGGTAATTGTGCTGATTTATTTTCAGTTATCACAATTCAGTTCAGTTGAATTATTCAGTTCAGTAAAACAACAGTGTAAAAATACTCCACTACTTCTCGGCCGCTGTCAGTATCATGTTTTTTTTACAATTCAAAGGAGCTAAATTTATCTACTTTGAAGGCTTTTGGTTGTATTCAGAGCAATATATCATCTTTTTAATAGATCTGCAAATGAAACAATTAGATGTTGGGTTGAATAACACATCAACCTTATTCTTGAAGCAAAAATACCAACCATTGTCTAAAAATACTGAAGCTATTTTTGCTGCGTGTTTATAATTTGCATGGTTGGTGTGTAAAACTTACCATTAAGTGTAATAAATGATCACGGTCTGTTTGTGAGTGGGTTTTCTTGCTTGTTTCATTCTTATTTTGGCTACAAAGTGGTGTGGTTAGCACCGTTTCTAAACCTGAGCCGGGGCCTTTCTGTGTGTAGTTTGCATGTTGCAACCTTTTATTATATGTAGGAATAAATGATGGCTGGTTCTTAGTTTGAGATGTTGGTTTCTTGTTGTCATAATGAACCTGTCTGCATGACCATCAAGATAAAAAATTAGCAATCAGATCATTTTAGTTATCATCTCTGCTGCATACAAGCACTTTACAAATAATATTCAGCAAAAAACTATGGTTTACATGTTGTAGTCTCTTATTTTAGGTTCGTTGGAGTACATATGTATGTAATGACAGAAAACTCAAACTTTGTCATTTTCAAAACATCTGGGCTTGATTTGTTGAACATGACGATGCATGTATAGTTCTGCAAAATAGACTACACACTGCAGTCATACTCTGAGGAGAAACCTGCCTTCCACCAGTAGTTTGCAGATGGATCATTGATAATATCGATACTGACGTTGGGATCGATATATCGATAATAATGTTATTATTATTATTATAATATTATTCTCCTCTTTGCAATATGTGCTACTGTAGTCATCAAAAGAAGTGATCTGGCTGTCTGTGTCTGTAGAAAGTGTCTTAGTTGCAGGATGGAGCAGTCTCACTTGCTCCTCCTCCCCACGCTTGTGTTTTGATGTCATACCATCACATGACGTGACCAGAATATTAAATAAGACGACTGAGTTCCTTCTGTGAACTAAAAAATGGGTTATAGTGATAACAAATTTTACTGACCAGCTATTTTACTGGATTGCTTTTACTGGTCTCTTCCTGGTCTAACAGAAGCCTTTTCTGTTGCAGTATCATCTGCTACTGGAGTACAGTATAGCTTCAAACATAAACTGCATTGGCGACTGCTCAGAAAAAGTTAATAACTGAGCCTACAGTTATAAATATAGCCTGGAATGGTATACAATCGTCCCTCGTTAATCGCGGGAGTTACGTTCTAAAAATAACCCGCAAAAGGCAAAATTTTTACAAATTATTATAAATGTTTTAACGCTGCAAAACCCCTCACTACACACTTTAAACACTTTTATCAGAAAAACATTAACATTTTCGCACTTTTCTCTCTTGTTTAAACAATCAGGATGCAAAACACAATGAGCTGTTAAAAAAAAAAAAAAAAAAGGTGAACAGCGTTATAGCCAAGTTACCCCTGTACATTATTCACATTACAAAAATCTTAGGTTTCCAATGGTGTATAAAATACTTGGAAGGTAGACTGAGTAAAATACACATTTATTTTTCATGTCCCACCCACGGGACATCTGGTACGAACGGGTTAACGCTTTATTATTGATAGCCACATTTTATCAGTATCGGTATAAGCGATACTTTTTATTTAATCGGTATCAGATCGATTTTAAACCTTGGAGCATTGCACACAACTACCCTCCACTCGTGCTGTGACACTTCTGTTTGCTTTATCTAACACATGTGCAACAGATACATCCAAGAAGACCTAAGAGTTTGGTGAATGTTAATGAGCTTATTTAAGTGCACACCAAAAATCTGATCACTATCTAATTTCTGGAATTGTTAAATTATTTAAGTGATCATGTAGACAGTATAATCTGATATGCTTAATCAGATAATGGCACTTATCTGATCAGAAATTAGATCAACACACCTAGATTTAGACCCCTCTACCTGATTTTAGTGTTTACATTTGTGCGAAAATCTGCATCACTTCCATCTGTTTAAAGTTTTCTTTCAACATGAGCGGAACAAGAAAGAAAAACACAGCAACAGGAAGTCAGGGTAAAAAACGACTAAAACATTAACATCTTGTCCAGGGCAGCCCGAGTCCAGTCCTCAAGAGCTACTATCCTGCAGTTTTCAGTGTATCCCTTCTCTAACACACCTGAATCAAATGAATTTCTCATTATCAGGCCTCCACAGAGCTGGATGACATAGACATAAGGGAATATAGCCATTTGATTTAGGTATGTAGGAGAAGAGATGCATCTAAAAGTTGCAGGATTTTAGCTCTCGAGGACTGGACTTGGGCATCTCTAGAGTAGTCTATTTTGTACGGGAGGCGCAAAACAATATTACATCTACTGCATTACATTGTCACGATGCACATTTACATCATAGAAATCATATTTGTATTTACAAAGTACAATGCCAAAACACTTTTACCAACGACACAGCAACTTCACATTTACGTGAAACATTTTACAAAGATAGGTGTTTTACCAACATCTGTGACCCATCAGAAAATGTGACTGCAGGGAGCCCTCTGCACGTACGTCTTAGAAGATGAGCAAAGTTCTGAAAACACTTTATTTGAAGTCTGAGTTCGTTATAATGCAAGTGAAGTAACACATTCTGATAGCTTTTAGAAATGTGTTTTCAAAAAAGGGTTCAAGACTTTGCGCAATGTACATGCAGAGAAATGTACACTATCGCCCGCCTGTCGTCACAGATTCTGATAGGTCACAGATTTTGGTCAAACATCTATCTTTTTAAATGTAAATATGGTTTCTACGATGTAAATTTGTATCACAAAAATGTAAAAGTGTTTCACTTGATGTGATATTGCTTTTCACTTCCCGGCCACCGTAATTCTGCAGGACTATTAGCACTCATATTAGAATAGCTAATGCTAGATTGTGGGCTCTGCCGTGTTCAACTAAGACTGGATGTTTTGAAAATAACAGGAAATGTGAGTTTTACGTCCCAATATCTTAACATATTTTGAAAGAAATCCAATAAAGATGTAGACCAGGGTTTTTTAACTGTTGCATTTCAGAAGTGGATGTAAATGCATCACATCCCATTATTATAATTATCTGATTGCTGTGTTATCAGACCTTTGATGGTCATGTAAATGGGCTCAATGTTGACGTTACATTTAGATTTTCATGTTTTTACGTTGCAGACAACTGGATTTTAAAATCCATTTTTCCTTTAAACCTTATTCAGCTTTCCTTCATGTTGTAGGTTTCAACCTTTTCAAAGATTCAAGGATCTTTATTTGTCATTCAACACAAGTTAAACATGGGTGGGATAAAATTAGTTATTCCGATCACAATGCAGGCCCCCAATAATACAAACAAAAGCAAAAAAAATATATTTTTTTAAATTTTGTGTTTTGTTACCTTTTTCCCATCTATCTTAAGTTCCAAAAATCTTTGCAGCTCAGTTTAATCAGTTGATTACTCCAGCTAATGTATAGGTTCCTCAGTTTTCTGTTCATTGTTTAATGTTTGCTGTTGGGCTCTTCACCTTGCACCATTGCTTTAGATTTCTAAAGGATTGGTAATTTGGACTGAACTTTGATTTTCTTGCCCTGAAGCACCTTTCCTTTGTTCATAAAAAGTCTATTTTATTCTTTACCTCCCTGCCTGCGAGACCACATTTGGGTCCAGTATTTTACCAAATAGTAGACAACTAACCACACATGAGGAATTACTGACATTTAATAACCTTATTCATGGTAGTTATAACTACCATGACTATAGTCAGAATGAGCATGGGGAGGAATGTACACTGCTCAGCTTATGGCTGTCCTTTCTAGTTTTAGACTGAGACCTGAATGTCTGCAGAATTACGTGCATTTGTGTGAAGCTACCTAGTTACACGCGCACTTGGTAGGTTTGCAGCAGGCAAGAAGTTTTGCAAAAAAGAATCCTGGTGGAATTACTGTTTCCTTTAAAGTAAAAATTAAAAGTGGTGAGCCTCATTTTTTATAATCTTTTTAAAGAGAAAAGAAGTCTTTGCCATTTTTCAATCTTTTGTTTCTTAAATTACCATGTGAGATGTGTACCAACAAATATGTCATTATTGCTGCTATATTTTACAAATCTGTTTTATCTATTTTTTAACAGGATGGTTCTTTTGCCCTTACATTTTCCAACACTGCAGTATTCATAGCTACTATATCTCTGCCAGTTTGAGCGAAGCCAGCGATGATGTTGGCAGAGCATGAAACTGAGCTGCACATCTCTTGGCACCTCCTTATCTGTGAGGGTCAAGCAACAAGACAGACAGAGAGATGGAACGAATCTTTGCTTGGTTGCAAGGCTGAACAGATGGGAGCTAAATAACCGGGTTAGATGCCTCAGATTGAATCACCCTGAATAAGACAAACGGACCACATCGATGGCTTTGAGAGAACAGCTTCTGTTTGATTGTTCAGCCCTCTACAGTTTGGTGCGTGAGGTTGTAAAGCACCAAGCCAAATTGCCAAAAGATGACTCTGCTGGAGCTGGAATGGCAGCGCTTATATAGACAGAGCGGATTTTAACTTCCCATTTTGTTGGCAGTGGAAACCATCATCAGCCAGTTTCGCTGTATTCCCAACCCGCTTTAATTGTCATCCAATAAGAGCTGTCATGATCATTACATCATGTAGCAGAGCAGTGTGGTGATCCCAGGGGCGGTATCATAGACTGAGCCAATGAACTCCCATCTGGTCATGCAGATGTGATGGACGATTTCTATCATTTAAATCCTAAAATTAATCCAAGTGTCGTGTCTCCAAAAGAAATTTGCTGTGAGGAGGAATTTTAAAAATTCTGTTTTCTTAGAATGTATAATGAGGAAGTGGCTCTCATTAACCTGCCCTTATGGGCTCATTGCGCCAGGCCAGAGCCCACCCATCTCAGTTTAATCTCACACAGTTTTTCCAGTCTTTTCTTTTCCTGAGCTGTTGATGTTCTCTTCTCCTCCCCAACACTTATTCTGCCAGGCGCAGAGCATTCCTCCTTGTTTAAACACTGCCTCCAGAATTCCTGCCCTTGTTAAAATACTCCCCTTTTCTATTGCTTCCTTTCTCTTTTTTAAAAAATAGTTTAAACTCGGCTGTGCTCTGGAATTCAGAGTTCTCTCATTGAAGAGAGTGATGCATTGTCACAACTTATAGACAGTTGTAAAAAATATTTTGATGTTAAACAAACAACTTCGCCTGCTCATTAAACAGACGGAGGATGTGCCTTATTTATAGAAGCGCTTTTAGATTTCTACAGCCTTAAGACCAGTCCTGATGGTGCGCTTAAATCTGCCTGTTTAAGAAGCTTTTAAGAATTCCACTTGTACATATCAGCCCCTCATTCAGTATAAAGCCACAACAAATGTAGTTGGAGCAGCCAAGAGACAAGCTCAGAGCAATCGGAGCAGAATGAAACCACACAACACATTTTCTTGATGGACTAGATACTGTGTTGGTAAACAAATTCAGAATGCGTTAGTGAGCAAATGAGGGGTAAAGAGTGATGAATGCATATCCATCTTAAACTGTGGAAACACTTTGATAACCAGGATCATTTCCATGTTAAAGCAGCACCAAATAACTTTCAGACCTTAAAACTCTGTCTTCCTGACTCGTTTTGATAGTACACAGACATTTATTACGCATATTCGTTGTTGCCCTGCAGCATCTTGAGCGCTGAGCAACTGCACTTCATTTTCCAGGATGGAGAATCACGTTATAGCTGCATTCCACTTTATGCACCGTCGCATTCCAGCAACTGGATATCAACACACTTCTAAACCCACACCACGGCTGGTTCATCAAAGAAATGTAAGAGGAAATTTCCAGAGGAAGTGAGGAAAAAAAGAAAAAGAAAGAGAGCAAAAGACAAGACAAGAGTCAACGTCAGACTGACTTTTGCTGGCTGGAGAGAGATCAGAGAAGAGACGGGATGCAAGATGGATGCTGGATTAACTTTGATGGGGGGAGGTGCCACAGTTAATGCTTTCAGAGAGCGACTGTTCTTGTTCTGACACTTGCTGCGTGCTGTAGTCTCAGAACCTCTGTGCTTTCTGGCAAACTGGCCTGCATTCACACCAGTTTAACCGGAACCAGTCTGGGGATTTTACTCTGCACAAGTAAACATAAACAGATAATAGATTTTATCAAAAACGTTGATGGTTAAAAGCCCATTTATGCTCCCTTTACATGCATAAATAGGGACGTCCATTTCAAACGTCCCTGCTCTCATCCCTCCATGCGTCGTTTACGTTGGCATGGTTGTTAGGCAATACGTCCACCAGATGATGGGGCTGAGTTTAAAGTTCACTTTCGAGTTTCGACGTCTGTTTTAGACAATAGGAAACATAGTGAAAGTGGATGAGAAAATGATAATGTACGTTCTTGGAGATGAAAAGAGGCGGCGCAGTGATGCCTGAGCATCCATTAATTATATGGCTACTTTTTCCTCTTTGTTTCTTTTACTGGTCGCATGATAGCTAAACTTCTCAACACTGCCGCCACAGTTTTCTGGGGTATTACTCCATTTACTGCATCACAAAACGCATCCATGTGCTCTGAATACAGGCCAAATTATACACCTAAAGGAAGCAGAAGAAGGACAAAAGGCTCTGTGTCCGTCTTTAGCGAGGAGCATAAACGGACCTTAAGTTGCCAGACTTCATTAAAGCCTACAGTTTCCCAAAATGAACAATATATTCATCCAGATGTGTAAATTTTTTATGATGTTAGGATCTCAACACAAGCTTACATAAATCTAGCCTCCCAAAGTTTAAGTTATCAGGCAACATAGCAATACAGGTCTTGGTGCTGCCGGAGGGCCTGAAGATTATAAGCATCCAATTTTGATCTTCTGCCTTTTCACATGCACATAGATTCCTGACTCAAAACTTTTAACGTATACACTGTAGATGGCAACAAGTCTTCATAATTTTAAGTTAAGAAACATTTTTTTAGAAATTGTTCCTCATTGTTTATACCCAGTTTGTCTAAGATTGGTGAACCTCTGTCCAGCTTTACACATGAAAGACTCTGCCTCTCTGAAATGCTCCTTTTTATGTTACTGGCCTGTTGCCAAGTAACCTAATTAGTTGGAAAATGTTTCTCCAGTTTAATTTATATTTCTGCCAATTACTGTCACAGCCTTTTGTTGCTTCTTCAACTTTTTAGAGCTGTTTTGCTGCCGTCAAATTCAATATGAGCACATATTTCCCATAAAATGATTGAATCTCTCAGTTTCAGCATCTGGTATGTCTTCATGTTCTGTTGGGGGGGGGGAATCTGGATTTATAAGATTTATAAATCATTGCATCAGACTATATATTTTACTCAACATCCCAACTTTTTGTTGAAGTTTTGTTTGGAGTCATCTTAGATTTTCCTTTTTTTATTTAAAAAAGCTTCTTTGTGCTGCAGAGGAATGCAACTCCCCCACAGGAAAACACAAAAGATTTTTAAGGCTCTTAAAGAGGAAACACAAATAACTATTACAGAACTGAAATCATCAGTTAAACTGCCTTTCCAGCAAAGCAGCCTAAAATCATTGTTGTAAAAGAGCTTGGGTGGAGAGGAGCCTCCATCACCCAATGACAAGAGGAAGCTTTAAAGTTATCAATAAAAAAATAAATAAATAAAATCTACAACACATGCTTGTTTGAAGATGGATTTTGCCTCATGTGGCATTTTTTTCCAGTTTAACTAAAGAACAAGAAATTTCCCCCCTGGTAGCCACTTCTTCTGGATCATAAATCACACAATTGTAAGTTCTAAATAGCTATCAGAAATGTCTGTGTCGAGGAAAATGAATCGATCTCAAAGGATCGACAAGCTGGGGTCCAACCTACTAGTTTTGATTGACAGATGAAGTCATTCTGAAATAAATAGGCCAATGTGGAAATTATAATCCTTTATTATTCCCACACTGGGGGAATTCTTTCTCTGCATTTAACCCATCCAAGTTTCTAGGAGCAGTGGGTTGCCAGATTCTGGCACCTGGGGAGCAGTTGGGGGTTAAACGCCTTGCTCAGGAACCCAATGTGGTTTTTACCTAGCTGCCAGCAAGGGGGACTTTAACCCAGGTCCTCCAGACCCAAGCCCACCTCTGTAACCACTAGGCTACCACTGCCCTGACTGGGTGGAACTTACCTGAGCCACTTACCTGTGGCAAGGAGAGAGAGAGAGACAGCACAGGTGTTTGCTGCTTCCCGGCCCAGTGAGTTTAGTAAACCCTTCTTCCCTGTTTAAATTGATTGCTGGTATATTTTAATAGGTCTGCAGCATTTTAACTTGCCTGGGGAGGGAAGTGTGTGTGGGAGGTTTTGAGTTAAAGTGGGAGGGCAGTCATGTGAATTCATTTAAAGCACTTTTTTTCTTTTGCAATGTCTCCTGAAGAGAGTGATGTGTCTATTGGTGGACTGTTTGGGGTTGCAGAGATCACTCTGGAGGCATTAACTGCCCCGGGTTGTGGAAGGTCCCTGGGTTGTATCCTGCCTCAGTTTTAGTGGAATTGCGTATACTTAATAAAACTGCCTGTCAAATGAGTATTGTCTGGTGTGAATGTTTAATGGTTCCAGTAGTTCCCAAACTTTTTCTGCAGGGCCCTTGTTTCATCGACAATAACGATGTCAAGTCCAATCCCACAACTACAGTCACCCCGATGCTGACAAAGAAATGTGCCACAAAACATTCTTTAGTTTATTGGCTGCTAATTGGTTAACTGTAGTTAAAACCATGTAGGTGTCAGAAGGAATCAGTTCCTCTGCTATAGTGTGAGGCATTTTAAATCAGGAAACTCTGCAAACTGCTTCAGGTGAGCTTTTGATGAGTCAGACACTGCTTTAGTAGAACAACTCTGCTCTATATGATAGTTGAGTAGTTATTTCTAAAATAATCCACAGACTTGGACAAGTGGCTTCATACTGTCAGATAATTGGAGACATACTATATTGTGGTCTCTCTCTTTAAGACATGCCTCATCATATTTTCGTATCTATTTTTTGGTAGTTGAAATCTCTGTTGTTGATTCATCATCATTTGCCCATAGATACTTTCACTAATTTGTCCATGTTTTGTTAGCAGTGCAAAAACCACAAGTTTATCTTGCCTTGCTGCGCCACCCCCAAACTTGGCCACCCCCAGTTTGTAAACCACTGATATAAGACAAGAATTTCTGCCTGTGGTAAACATGCCAAAGATTTATTGCAATATTGTGAAAATGCTCATAAAAAATTAAATAATAAAAATAAGTGGATATTTAATACTGCGATGGACTGGTGACCTGTCCAGGGTGTACCCTGCCTTCACCTGAAACACTGCTGGGATAGGCTCCAGC
>JBAMHW010000026.1:22449928-22481705 GCA_037177495.1 Rhadinocentrus ornatus | reverse complement strand
GCCTCGGGATCCCTCCGGATGAGCTGGTGAATGTGGCCGGAGAGAAGGAAGTCTGGGTTTCCCTGCTTAGGCAGCTGACCCCGCGACCCGACTCCGGATAAGCGGCAGAAAATGGATGGATGGATGGATAAGTTCTACTTTCAGGTAAAACTAAGGTCAGTCTCTGCAGTTCAAAAATACTGTCACAGAACACGAGAAACGGCAGGTGTTTCAGGCGTGGGGCCTGGGAAAATGACTCCATGTCATAGTAACCAGTAAAAATAACTCATTTTACTATTTTTCTCTAAAATAAAACCCTGACATTAGAGGATGAAGGATTATATTGTTATGGTCAGAAGATTAAAACATATGGTTTTAATGGGAGTTAATGGGAAGAAAGAATAGTAAATCATGAATCTGATCCTGCCAAAAAAAAACTAAAAATGCAGCAAAGTCCAATTTGTTATTAATTTTTAGTAGATCTAAGACTGATTTTTACATCAAGTCCCCAACCACCCAAAATCTATTATATGAAGAAAAAAACTCAATTTTTCGGTTTTTTGTTTAATGAAAACAGTGACTTTGTGTTGAAAAAGTGGCATTTAAAGGGTTACAAATAATTAGAATGATTTAATATTTGGTATTTTTGATTAGGTCTGAAGATGATTAAAACATCTGAGCAAAAAGAAGTTTTAAAAGCTTTTTTTAATTAAAAAAAGAAGAAAAAAAAGGGGGGGGGGTCCTCCGATGACCCGAAAGGATAGTAAATTTGTCCCCGGTGACCTGTTGACCTTTTGAAAAAAATTGAAAACGGAATTTCAGAGTCCTACACAAAATCATCCCATATGGTGAAACACAACAAAAATGGTGGCCAAAAGTTGAGCGAAAAATGACCTAAATGGACAAAAAAGTCCCTGATGACCCATAAGGGTTAAATTAAACATGATGTAACATCTACAGCCAGCTGTGACCTTTCAAACCTGATCATGGACCAATTTTCCATAACTGATTGAAACACTGAGATTAAAAAAAACACACAACTTGTGAAACAAGACTGAAGTCGCTCTAAATATTTATAAACTTCAGATCTCCGATGATATGTCGACAATAATAAAACCTACGAGGAATATTAGATCAATTTTAAGCTTTAAAACCAATAAAGTGTTACAGTGATGGTAGATTAACCTGCGTCTTCGTGATGGATGTGGAGTGTTTCCATCTTCACCTTCCTCGAAGAGTGTAAAAAAATCGGGATTTCTGGCTGATTTTCAATCTTTACATTGTCGGATGTGTGTTCTCTGCTGGTCGGAGTGTGCACACCTGCATGTGTGTGTGTGGCATCAGGGTTGAGGGAGAGAAATGAGGTACTGTGGTGTAAATAAGATTAAAAACATCAGACTAAAGAATAAACCTGTTATAGAGGAAACTTCGGTCTTTTATCCACATGCTGCGTCATGGAACTGAAAATAGGCTCCTGCACAAAATTTAGGACCATGACTGTAAAATGACTGAAATGAAACAATATTTTGCCATTTGACCACATTACTGATAAATAATTAGGCCTGTCGCAATAAACAATAAGTCAATTAATTGCACGGTAAGAAAAAATGTGGGCGATAAGTTTGCCGGCCGCAATAATTTTCATTAGTTTTAAAGTTTTTTATCTTACTTTACCACAGACTGTGTATGACAACAGGTTTCACTATGGAGGATCTGGACTGAACGCTCTGGTTTCTTGCGAAGTGATCTCGCTAGTGTCATACTTGATGGCAGCATGTTGCAACACGAGACCGTGGTGAAGCACCTGAGCGAGCAGATATGCCGCATTTGTTTTACAGGCTGCCAACACGCATCGGCCGTGAGACTCGCGCATTTGAGTGGCTTCTCGCGCTAAACCTCCGATTCTTACGCTGAATCTTGTAAATAAGTCAAATGGAGAAAAACAGCTGTAAGCACTTTCTCATTTATTGTATCGCTGCTCCCCCATGTAGGCAGAACACACACATGTAGCAGAACACACACATGTAGCAATGTCAGTACAAAGCTCCACTTCCTGGTCTACCGTAATAACCCCCGTAATGCGCAGGCACATTACACAAATAGAGTCAGCCTATAAACTAGCGTATATGACAACATACACGTGAAGAGCAACGCCGGATAACCGAGAGGTTCTGGAGGATTCCCAGTGAGCCGCATTACTTCTGGGCCGGTGTCCCGGCAGATGTGGAAAAGCGTGGCGACGCAGCAGCGGTTCATAGATCAGTCTGACACGCAGTGATGAGGGGAGATGTTTCAGCTTCACTAATGATGCGCAGTAGATTTTTTTCTATTTTTTTATTAACACAACGGTGCTAACTGGCAGTTTTGCCAGTTTTTCCTGTCTGAGCTCCGTGTTTATTTATTTTTTTAATATATTCTTTTAAGGAAAATTTTGTTTACAGAACAAAGACTTTAGTATCTATCATACTTATTGTTTTTGGTTTGTTTTTCATTAATTGTTAATGAGACTGAGTTCGTTCTATTTATTGTTTTTATTTTGTTATTTAAAATTTCTTCCAGTTCCAGTGTAAAATGTTCTTTAGACATTGACGCTTATTGATCTTTGAAAGGGTGTACTGGCATTATTACGGCGTTATCATTATATTAGTTGAAAATGGTCTCACAATGACAATATTATCGCTTTGCGCAATATTATCGCTTATCGAGATCATTTCTGACAAAATTTATCGCACAGCAAAATTTGTTATCGAGACAGGCCTATAAATATGTTAATATAAACATTTTTTAGAATATGCGTGAAGGAAAAATGTCAGCATGAATTAAAAGTTTAGACGAATAAAGTCTCCTAAATATCTTCCTTTAAAATAAATAAAGCAGTTTGACATTTCCAGGCTAAAGTATTCATTCCCGAAACAATCGGTAGAAATGTTAAGATGGAGGAAAATGAATGCATTTGGTTTAAGGTGAACTCATTTGATTGATAAATTAGTGCCATTTCCTGTGAGCTTTGCATTGCGACCTTTCGGAGAGTCAGATTCACTTTAACTGAGTTAATGTCAGCTTTTACAGCGTAGTTTTATAAACTGAATTGAATTATTTTAGTTTCTTGAGACTGATTAATTGATTTCTGCCTTCGAAATGCCGCCAGCAGACCCACTGCTGTGCTTATCAGCGCTTCACGAGTGTTTTGCATTTAAGGTTTGTGGGGAAGTCAGTAAAATGGTTATCCCTGCAAATGTAGGGTCACAATGATACTGGAACATCTAAAACATGATAGATGTGTCTACCTTTTTATAAAACGTTTCAGGTCAGAAGATGCTTTCTGATTCCACATCTTGTTAATAATTCAGGACTGGGGCAGATCTTAAAGTTGCATTTGTTGTGTTGTATTATCTCCAAACATGGCCAATAAATGTGACTTAATCATCTGTCTCAGTCTGAGACTCTTAGACCCATAAAAACAATGTTAGGTTAGTTTAATGCTGGAGTAGCTGTCGGCTTGATGTATAACGTCTGGTAATGGATGGAGGTCAAGACGAAATGAAAAATTAAATGAAAAAGACTATTTATCCCAGAGGGAGATAAGTTTCAAATTAAATTTATATTTTTTTAACATTCACTTTATTGCTTTTTTTCATAACAACCTTCCAATAATATAACTAGAAAAAAATGTATTAAAAAGGTGAGGTTATGTAGTAAACTTCCTTTCACCTTTCTCCTACCATCCTACCCCCACCTGTGCACCCACCCGCCTGACCACTCCATCAGGTCCAGCAGTTCAGTTCCTAAAATTCGTTATCTGAGGTTCACGATAATATTACAACAATAGCAATACACATAGGAGAAAGAGGGATAAAAAACCAAACCTAGAAGGGCAAAGAAAAGCACATTAGTTACAGAAGGGGATACAAATATGATGCGATTCAATAAATAAGTAAATAAAACTAATAAGTGAATTATATACACAGTATATGTACATAGTTATTATACAGCATCTACACACATGCAATAAATCCACCCGTCCATTCCTTTTCTACATCGCTAAGTCTAATTCAGGGTCACGTGTAAGCTGGAGTCTATCCAGGCATCTAGCAGGCGAGAGACTGGTTCACCTGGACAGGTCGCCAGTCCATCACAGGGCCAACATAGAGACAAACAACCATTCACACACACACGCACTCATTCCTCGGGAGAATTTAGAGCCCCCAATTAACCTAACATGCATTTGGACTGTAGGAGTAGGCCGGCGTACCCAGAGAGAACCCTCGCATACACAGGGAGAACATGCAAACTGCACACAGAATCCACTGTTCTAACCTAATCATACACACTCACATGTACACAGATACAAACAAACTAACCATATCAGTTCAAGGTATACAATAGATTAACTGTCCAATGGAAAATTTTTAACTATCTCCAGATCAGTTATTATTTGATCTTATTTTTATCGTTTTGTTAGGTATAAATATTTCTAAGTATTAATCCACGTAAATGATGAAACGCTGTTTTGTCTCACATTTTTTAGCTGTGACCAGGACAATTCTAATAAATCAGTGTGTCAAACTGAAGCTGCAAATAAAGCGTTTGCTTACAGAAAACAGCCACTTGGTGTTTGAGGCTTTGCATTGATCCAAGGCTGCTGGTGTTTCAGGACACGGTTGTTGTAAAATTAGACTTCAACCTTAAATGGAATTGCTCAAATGGGAAAGGAAAAAGCTACAACCTAATGAAACAGTCCAGAATTGGTCTTTTACCCTCCAGTGAAGGAACCAGTCAGTGTCCAGCTTATATAGATGGTTGATCTCCAAAGGATGTTCGTGGCCTTTCTGAATAATACATCAAGTTCTCTTCTGCTGTGGTCTGCTGCTTCGCTAATGCCACATCTCTAAAAGTGCTACTCCTTTCTCTCCAGTTATCTTGTACAAACTGCCAACTTTATCTGCGTACAAAAATCCAGGTCCACACTTTCTCTGTCGTATAGCTTTAATTTTTCATGTCTAAAATCCCAGGGCATCACCTTGTCTTTCGCACACAGGGAGCACACGCACAATATTTAAGTTTTATGAGTCTCTCAGGTGAGACTGAAAATAGTCACGAAACAAAAATGGTTTTGTGAAATATAAGATATATAGACACAATTAGACTGAAAGACATGATGAAATGTGATTAGAGCAATACATCATGGTTGGTATAAGCTTAGGCCTGTCCCAATAAGTCAATTAATTGCACGGTAAGAAAAAATGAGGACATTAAGTTTGCCGGCCGCGATAACTTTCATTAGTTTTTTTTTTTTCCCCTATCTTACTTTACCACAGACTGTGTATGACAGCAGGTTTCACTATGGAGGATCTGGACTCAACGCTCTGGTTTCTTGCTAAGTGATCTCTCTAGTCTAGTGTCATACTTGACGGCAGCATGTTGCAACACGAGACCGTGAAGAAGTACCTCTGCGAGCCGATGCACTTTCTCATTTATTGTATTGCTGCGCCCCACTCGTAGGCTGAACACACACATGTAGCAACGTCAGTACAAAGCCCGCACCTCCTGGTCTACCGTAATAACACCTGTAATGTGCAGGCACATTACACAAATAGAGTCAGCCTATAAACTACCGGATATGACAAAATACACATCAAGATCAATGCTGGCTAATCCAGAGGTTCGGGTGGATTCCCAGAGGGCCGCATTACTTTTGGGCCGGTTTCCAGGCAGATGTGGAAAAGCGTGGCGACGCAGCAGCGGTTCATAGGCCAGTCTGACACGCAGTGATGAGGGGAGATATTTCAGCTTCACAAACGATGCGCAGTCGATTTTTCTAGTTTTTTATTAATACAATGGTGCTAACTGGCAGTTATTCCGGTTTTTCCTGTCAGAGCTTCTTGTTTAATATTTTTTTAAATATATTTTTTAAAGGTCAATTTTGTTTACAGAACAAAGACTTTATTATCCATCATACTTATTGTTTTTGGTTTGGTTTTCATTCATTTTTAATGAGACTGTCAGTCCGTTCTATTTATTGTTTTTGTTTTATTTAAAATTTCTTCCATTTCCAGTGTAAAATGTTCTTTAGACATTAAAGCTTATTGATCTTTGAAAGGGTGTACTTGCATTACTATTATCATTATATTAGTTGAAAATGGTCTCAAATTGACGACATTATCTCTTTGTGCAATATTATCGCTTATCGCAATAATTTCTGAGAAAATTTATCGCACAGCAAAATTTGTTATCGTGACAGGCCAAAATAAGCGTGTTATTTAGAACACATCCTACGGCTGCTGTGGGTTTGGAGCCAGTAAAGAAAGGTGAGGGAGAATTTCTTCTTAGAGATTTTCAGAATGATGGTTCTTTACAAAGATGTTATCAGAAAGTTTCGTGGCCATTTCTGAAACAGCAAAAGGCTCCAGACTGGAATTCCAACCAGTACCAGCTGCATCGACTAGCTGTAGTCTCTGTAACCTGAGTGAGCGGCCTGCTTAGCGCCATAAATTCCCTTTTTTAAATAATTATTTTTATGTTTAATCCCCAACAGTTTCTTCTGCAGCAGTTTTATGGACATAGACGGACATTTTTCCTTACGGATCTTCTTCAGGCCTCCAGCTGCAGATGACATCGCCCCTCCTTGTTAATGCTTTGCAGAAAACAGAGGCAGCTTCGGGCAGCATTTCTTTATTTCTCGAGTAAAGCTGGTGTCTCTGTTGGAGGAGACGCAAGTCCTGCCAGCGCGGCAGGAAACTGCAGCGGTTTGACTCTCATCTTGTTTTCTTTTTCATAACCTTTAGACCCAGTTTCTCTCGGATTAGTAAATCTTTCCATCTGAGAGACTCTTCCTCTCAGAAATGCTCCTTCCCAGTCATGGTTCTGACCTGTTTCCTGTTAACCTGATTAGTTGTCAGATCTTTTTGCAGATCAAATTAAAAATGACCGAGTGTTTTCCACGAAATGCTAAAATGTCTGTTACAACATGCAATATATTATTTATGTTCTATTGGGAATAAAATATGGATTTGTAAGATTGCAAATAATTTCCTTCCTTTTCTTTTTTTTAAACTGAGGTTGTACTTTTAGGGAAAAGTGCATTTCTTTCATTCCTCGACTTACACACTAAGTATACAGACTTTTATATTAACAAAACCAGAGGTGCCTGCAAAAATATTAAAGCTAGGATATTATAAGCGTGACAAATCCCCTCTCCTTTCACTCAGTCTTAACTTGGATAATCTGCATGAACAATAAACTCACTTGTCAGTAATTCATGAATGCTGCTACAAAAGCTCCAAGATAAATTAGTTTTGCACCTTTTTCAGTATTTTTATTTTTCCTCCATCACTCTCACTCGCATACAAACACTGAAATGCCCCAGTTCAGTTTCTTTTTTCAGCTCCAGCGAAGGATTAATGCAGCCAGCAATGGAGGCTGTCACTGCATCTTTCACTGCCACTACATCCACAAGCTCCTACTGTAGCCGAGAACCGTATGCTGATTGAGCCTCGCTGAGTGGTGCTGGGGCAGACATTTTCAGGCCAGCCGAAGACAATCAGTGTGCTCGGTGGGTGCCCACTTAGTGTTAGCTGGTGTTGGGGAAAAGTCATTACAGCTGCCTGAGCATTGAGAGCCACAGCTAGCCAGAAATGGCAGCACCTCTCTACATTTAAAAAGGTTGTTCCTGCAAAATGTAACTTCGGTGACAGCAGTATTGGTTGGCTCAGCACTTGATTTCCAGTGAAGCATCTCAGTAAGGACGACTGCCTATGAGATTGAATTACATGTTAATTGTTCCCATAATAGTTTTGAAGAGTCCCAGAGTGACTTCACATGATCATCATCAGCTAATGGACTTGTTGGACCATGTTTGCTAAGAAGTTATATTTAGTGTAGGAACGTCACCCAGGAAAATAAATTGATGGCCAAGTTTTTTTTTAGACCCATTGGCATATTTCTTTTGTATTTCTTTACCTATTAAGCCCAAAGTTCTGTTTGGGGGTTCTTCTTGAAAATTATATATCCAAATAGAATTAATTACTTCTCTCAGTGTGAACCATGTTGATATCAAAATAAAGCTAACAAGCAGAGGTTATATATATATATATATTATATAACCCCTTTTAAAAATTTGTTGCAGCAGGAAAATAAACTTCAACAAAATTCTAAATCAACATGTGGATTGGGGTTGGCGATATATCCTGAGTTGTTTGACCCGAGATATATACAATAAGAATATTGCGTACATTGATTATAAATAGTCAAGCAGACTGAAGCCATTTACGTATGATTGGCCTCTCACACACTCTCTAGATGCCCCGCTCACAACAGCAGACAGCACTCGCCCCGCCCGCACAAAAACTCCCCTGCAAGCATGCGTGTTGTATTAGGTAAGATGGAAAAAGAAACTTGGAAACGGAAGTAATACGTGCAACATGCGAACTTCTAAATGTTAAAGGATGGAAGCTGAACGTGGTACGTACGATTTGATTATTAAGAAAAACAACTTTGGATCGATGATCTGGCAGTGGTTCCGGTTACGATAAGGAAGACAAAATGCATTATTATTATTATTGCAAAATATGCCTTAAAACCATTGTTACAAAAAGTGGATGTACCACCAACTTGTTTCACCACATGAAAAATGTCTCAAGCTCCACTTGGTCAAATCTACACCGACACCGTAGAAGTCACCAGATGAACTGGCCGCAAAACAAATGACTTTTTTTGTTTGCTAAATCAATCCCATACGACATGGAGAGAGACAACGGCTGCAGTAACAAGGTACATTGCTAAAGACATGGCCCCAGTTAGCGGTGTGGAAAAGCCTTGATTTCGAGGCCTCAACAAAACACTTGACCCAAAGTATGATTTGCCTGGTCGCAAATTCTTTGAAGAAAACGAGCAGAAAAACTCAAAAGCGTGACCCACTTCTCTACAACTATGGATCTGTGGAGCACCAGAACATGTGAGCCTTACCTCAGCTTAACTATACATTACATCAACAGTTGGGAGCTGAAAAGTGCGTTGTTCCTCTAATAATCATACAGTTAATTGCACAAGGACTGCAAGATGCTCTCAGTTCATGGAACTTGTCAGAAACTCAAGTCTGTGTCACAACTGACAATGGGACTAACATAATTAAAGCTATGAGCCTGGGTGGAGAAGGCAACAGTGTTTTGGCCATCGATTGCACCTTGCTATTGGTGAGTATTTGTTTAAGTTTTCCTCGCTCTAATTGAGATATTTATATTTTCTGATAACAGTGGTTATTATTACTAATATACTATTTCATATTTCAGCACAATTAAAATTAAAAACTTTGAAACAGTTTTAGTATTTTTTATGCATTTAAACAGCTTCAGTACTTTCAATAATTTTTGTCATGAAATTAAAAATATGAGCATTTCATGTCTTTTCACATCCAGTTAATAACTAGTCATTCTTACGTTGAAAATATAAATTTTGTAAAGCATATAAGTATTTATTGAAACATATGTCAAAGGTTGGATCGGTGGAGAATAAATTACTTTAACAGTTCTCACTATTAGGCTGAATGAATAATTATTTCTATTTAATATTTTAAATCTTTTCCCAACCCCTTTGCAGAGAGAAGCATGAAAGATCCCCGCATTGATCGAGAAGTTGCTGTTTGCAAGAAGATTGTGAGTAGCTTCTCATCAGTTGGAAGAGGAGGAGAGACCTGGCCACTGCACAAAGAGAGCTCAATATTCCGGTACACCAGCTGATAAGTGAGTCTCCTACCAGGTGGGGACCCCGTCAGAAATTGATTGCGCAAGTGCTGGAGCAGGAACGAGCCATTTCTCTGGTTTTGTCTTCAGAAAGAAAACATGTCTTCTTGTTCTGACCTGGCGACACATGGAAGTTTTAGAGTCAGTGCAAAAGGCTCTAAGACCCCTTGTGGAATTCACTGACGCTCTGTTTGGTGAGGACTATGTTACAAGCCTCAACTCCAGCACCTTGGCAGGAGGATGACACTCCACTGACCCAGTCCAGCAAAGCCTCCATCCTGGATTATTTAAGAGAAAATTTTGCCTCTGATGTCCTGCCAGACATGGCTTTGTTTGTGGATCTGTGATTTAAAACCATGTATATCAATGCAGAGAAGATGGAGATCAAGAGCCTATTGGAGATGGAGAAGCAGGCGATGCTGTCTGACCATGGCACAGCGAGGTCAGCTGCTTCACAACCTCATGAAACACCAGCAGTGTCTAACCCAGAGCCACCAAGAAAGAAAACTCCTGGAAGTTTCTTTAAAAAGGCAGCAAACCCCTCTTTCACAGCTACATTGTCACTCAAAGAGACAATGAGTACAGAATTGTCCATCTACTTGCAGAGTGCAAGTGCTGACACTGAATCTGATCCCCTGCTGTGGTGGAAGGACCATGAGGAAATGTTTCCAAACCAAAAAAATACGTGCCTGCCACTAGTTCCCCATCAGAAAGGGTATTTAGCACCAGCGGGACTGTGGTCACATGTCACAGGGCATCACTCAAGCCAGAAGCTGTTGACAGGCTTGTTTTTAGCACCAACCCTTGGTTATGCAAGCAAGCTATAGACAAAACCATGCCACTCATTTCTGTGATTTAAAGTTTTTTTTGTTGTTTTGCATTCACATGGTCTTGGACATCCATTTATCTATTATTTTGTTTTGTTTTTTGGGTCTATTACAAACTTGAACAAGCAGAAAAAGTGCACCTTGTTTTTTGAAATGTGCTAGTCAAAAATTCTTGCTAATAAATTTTTTTTTGTCTTTTAACTTATGGACTTTTATATATATTTATTTATTTGTTTAATTGTCTTTTACAACAAATGCAGTCTTGCATAGAAAAATGCACTTTGATTTGTAGTTTTGAAGGGGATGCTTGTTAAATTATTTTTTGTTGTTGGTAGCCTAAGCTGCTGTCATTAGATTTTTACGGACCAGGTCACAGCAAGGAGACCTGCTGTATGGTTAAAGCATGTGAGTGCAGATCCCTGGTTTAAAAATAAAAGGTTTGTTCAATTTAACTTTATTGTTTTTTCTGCTCCACCTTCCTCCCTTTAACAGTTTTCTTAAATTATTTCTAAAATCAACATTTACACAAAATTTGAGAGGAGATTTCAAAACCTCGATGTGTATCGTGCATCGGAATATAGACAAAAATAAATTGGGATATCAGGTAAAGGCCATATCGCCCAGCCCTACATGTGGACATTATTTATGCAAAGATTCACAGTGAATCTTTATTCACTTTATACACCATTTATGGAATCTTAAGATTTGTGCTTTCAGTAAAGATTTAGTTTTTCCGTGTGCATGTCATGGAGTGGACAAGTGAACTCTTCAGACTCTGTCTCATTTCTTTTTATATTGTCTAAACTGTTTGGTGGTCAAAAAAATGGTTTTAATGAGCTTTTAGTTGAGATTCTGGAATTTCAGTTCTGAAATCGTAATCCTTTGTACGCACTGGCTTTAAAGCCCGAATACTGAACGGTTTTCCAATTTTTACACTTTGGCCTCTGAACGAACCTCTTAACGAAGGTTAATTTAGCTTCTCTCTTCTCTGAGCTCTCAACAGCCAGTAAAAGTCAACCCAATGTTGACTCTTTTCTTCTCTCATGCTCTGTCACGTTTACATTTCCATCTTTTCCTCCAACAGTAACTTTTTGCATTTCTATTGCTGAATCATCCAAAACAGCCAGTGATGTACGGTTGTTGGTGTGTGATATAGTGCTGTAAAGCAAGCTGTAATGTGATGCTCTGGGTTTGAAAAAAAGAGTTGTGAAGGGCGATTAATAGAATTTTAACCACAATTACGATCTGGGTTTTCAACGATCATAAAAATGAAATGGTTCGAATATTTGCTCCTTCTCAGTTTACTCTTGTGCTGCTTTCAGCTGCAAATCGAGCGCCACTGGCATTGCAGTGCTGCGCTCTGTTGCAGACTCCTCCCACTGCTGCAGACTCCTCCCACAGTCCCAGCTACTTTGGTTTAATTACACTCCAGATGCAAACATCTCTCAAGTTATGGGCAGGACACACGGGAGGCGATGTTGCTTCTTCTTTATTAATTTTCTATGGAACTTGCGCGATGAGGCGGAAATCGCTGCCTTCCTCCAGCCAAGCGACAGACGACATTCGTGCATGTGAAATGTTGCGCTTGTTCATGTAGACGTGCACACGGGGGCTTACAACGCGACACAAGGAAATAGAAAAATTTTCAATTTTTGTAAGTCGCGACTAAATAATCCACCAGTTCTCACTATTTTAATCGAGTCTCTTCTGCCCTGTATGATGAGTGTCGTGAGGGTGATGTGAAGGACGTGGCTACAGTCCAATGTTTCACTACCGCTACGGACCTGTGGTCAAGCCGCACCATAGAGCCGCATATAACGCGGATTTAAACGTGAAAAACCAAATGTCTCCAGTCTCATTTATTCCAGATCACACCGGGTAGAACATCTGCTGCTGCTGGTCTGAGACAAACAATAGCTACTGGGACCTGGTGGAAAGAAACTAGTCTGGATTACCACAGACAACAAAATAACCCCCCACCCTTTTCTTTCACTAATCATGTTAGATAATCGAGATGTCAATTTCAATCAAAATTATCCCGATTATCATTATTCCCATAATCAAGCAACCTTTCATGTGAAGCGTTGTTACTCAGCCTCAGGACGGTGCAGGGCAACGACGGCTCCAGATATGTATGTAATGTCAGTGTGAGTTTAAAGGTCAGAAATCAAGCTAAATTTGGAGTTAAAGTTCCCATTTAGGGACGCCTCTTCTGCATCTCACTTCGAACGAAAACAATGCAACACGCAGATGTTGTCTAACTTTATTTTTGTTCCGTGTGGAAGTTGCGGTTATCTGCTGTTATGTTTCAGACATAATCTTTAATGGAAGTTGACAGTGTCTTTACGATTAATTAATCAATCGTAGCTTTTAATACTGCAGTTATTGTGATATTAAGTAATCATGACATCCCTAATCAAGATTGATTTGTCGTATCCGGTTGTTATCTTGAAACTAAGTGTCCGCACCTCCAAGTTTTCTTATTTATTCCAGCAGAATAAAACACTATCAAGTCAGCGTCAGTCCAGATTAAGGTTCAGCAGCTGACTTTACGGTAAAGTTGGTTTGCAAACGGAAAATCTCAGTGTGAAGAAAATCTGAACAAGGAAACACTCCGTCGCAAGAGGAGGCTGCTGAGTGCAGCTTAAGGGAAAGCAAGTATGTTATGACACTACCAAGTTAATGATGTGTGTCCAAGTAATGTAATGATTGATGTGAGTGAAGATGGATTGAAACTGGTCACTTGTCTGTTGTGACGGGGCGATCCCCGAGTCTAGTAATGATTTTCAGTGCAGTCAGACTCATCTGTCTTCTTGTCGGGTCCCACTGAGAAGTTGCACCAGCGAGTCCAACACAAAGTGTGATACATAAACAGATGCATGCATGCAGCATCTGTGTATGTACTGTATGTTTGTGTGTAGTTGTACGTGTGCATCCCTGGAGACTTTGCACCACTTAGCACATCCTGTCCAATCATGCTTGACAGAGGTTTGGAGGAGAGATCCTGTTGTTGCCTCTGTTACACTGCCTGACTTCCAGACTTACCTCTGGGGACAGGTAATGATAAGACACACACACTTACACACATGTAACTGTTTTTTTTCCCATCGTCAATTTCAACCATCTCTTACAGGCTCCAGACTGCGACCAAATGGTCACATTATGCAACTAAAATATGAGACAGTGTCAGTGAATTTTTCATCTGCTCGCACAATGGCAACCAATATATTTGCTGGTCTTTTTCTTGTAGTAGTTATAATTGAATTTTTTTTATCGCTAACAAACTTCTGCTCCCCTCTTAAGCCCAGTAGTTCACAGTAATGTACAAATTAGCTGCTGGGTTGCCAACTCAAGCTAACTTCAGTATGAGAAAAGGAGACGAACACCAATAAAGAAGACGACAGCCAGTTTTTGTGACCCGGACAAACGACCCCTGTGATTGGCTTATGTGTGAAAAGAGGCGGGTCTTGGGGGAATTTATTATTCCTCAGTGTTGCCAACTTTGCCGCTATATTTCGCGAGTTTTCAGACCCTTTTTTTAAAAAAAGCATAAACCCTACTTCACCCTTCATAATGTTGGAACAGCGTAACTGTCACAAAAGGTGTATTTAGTTGTTGTTTTTCCCTGAATAACGTAAAATTCGGTGAACTCGTCATGTTGCTGTAAGACCAACCTGAGTCGTACATAATCACAAAATAGCTAATTACAGGAGAACATTTAATTTCAATGCTACATTAGATCAATATTAGTGTCATTTAACCAAACTAGTTTTATTCCCATCTTGAGGATATGAGGTAACGTTCAGTGAATGCTGCTCAACAGGGTTCTACTTTTTATTTCCTGCTTTACAGGCTGGTAAGCCGTCTTCCACAGCGACACCGTGGCCATTTTTCTTAACCTAAATCAAACAATACAAAGCAACGCAAGTGGAAACATGCGGCTCCGTGCTGAAGTTAGGCTAATCTGCTGATATGATTTATACATATTTCATAGGCAATCATAATATTGAGAGATCTTCACAATTAATAATCATATCGTTTAATACTGGGATCAATCGTAAACTTAAATAATTGCGACATCCCTAAGGAATAAACCTTAAATCGTCTGTGTGGACATGACCTTAATTTAAATCACACCGGATTTAATCTGTCTAAGCTTCGGGGACCCTCTGTAGTATTCTTTGGGGGACCCTCTTGGGGGTCCAGGGATTCCAGGTTGGGAACCACTGCCCTATTAGATTATTAGCTTTACATATTTATGTCCACTAAAAGTGAGATGTTGGAAGCTTTAAAGATTTTGAATCCTGTGAGCTGATGTTTTTGACACCTAAACTGTCAGTTCACCTGTAAGGTACGTTATTTCCCCAGGCTAGGCTATTTGTTTAAAAGAAGGCTTGTTTGTCATAAAATGTCTTCTCGTGATGTTTTGTTGACGTATCTTCGTGACAAGACGTTATTTTAAAAGATGTCTTCTTGCTTTTTATCCTAGCAACAAATCATCGCTGTCACCATGAGTCAAGATTTTTTTTTCCTTATTTTCAGCCTCCATCCAAAAGAAAATGTTTTGGTTGGGAAGCTGTGATGAATCACACAGTGGTTGTGGATTGCTGATGCGCAACCTGCAAAGTCTAGTAGATGTCCCTCTTGGATACAATACGATTTGTAGACAGATACTGTATGTTTTTTTTTTTATTCCACTTTTGGAAAAGTCTATCCTTCAACACCCCCAAATTGCTTGTAGTGTGAATATAAAGGAGGTATCAGTGGGATATTTTGGAGCGAAGGTATTGCAGAAGGGGAAATTGGCCGCTTGCTCACAGAGAATATTGAGCAAGCTCCACCGCCCACACTAGCTGTTGCTGATTCACCAAGAAGGAAACAATCGATACCAACCGACTGAAGCTTCTCTGAGATGAGGTTGGTTTGTCCTTACCTGCTCGTCTCTTGATATAACGTTTTGTCCTTTTATGCTCTTGCATTTGTGTCCATTTCAGTTTTTCCCTTTCTGTGGCTTCATGACTGGGCAATCAGACTTGTAGAGGCGGCTTTATATCTACTTTAAAGCTTAAAGAAGGCAGTAGCCCTAAAAACTATCTTCACAGATAGTTTGAGGACTGTCAAGGTACATTTTACACTCCCAGATAAATTTGACAATCTATTGTAACATAATTTGTGTTGTTTATAACCTCGGACATAAAAGCCATCCCATGTCAGTTATTTCTAATACAATGATTTACTGGTAGTGGCTTGCAGAATCCAAATCACACGTATTTTAATTATCCCAGACTGGGAAATTGCGGTGATAATCAGCACTAAAGTAATAGAATATAAAGTAGAATGAGAGTGACCAATGCAAATAGAAAACAAGCCCATATGATACTATGTAGATGGTGGAAAGGGCTAAGTATGATGGATAACAGGTTGTCCACAGACCTACATACACAGAATAAGGGCCTACGGCACACTTACCTACAGATAGATGGGTTTGAGCAATGTAAACTTAAAGGCAACTTCAGGCCTGGTTTTTCTGACCTGCAGCCTCATAAGGAACAGGTTGAGTTATATTTTGTTACCTCTTTTCCTATTACATGTGTATAGACGTCATACCTCTCACTACCTGCCATGTTACCTATGTGAATGTTAAAATCGCCAGTTAAGATAAAATGGTCAAAATCAGTAGAGATAACCGAAAATAATTAAGAAAATTAATCAATAAAATTTTCAGTGTCATGGACTTCTGTAGACGATTAATAATAGGATCTTTGAAACACCCCTTAAAATAAAACTAAGATATTAAAAAGAAGTAAAATCACCAAATGAAATCTCTTTACACTGGAATGAATCTTTAAATAAAGCTGCTTCTCCTCCCATTTCAACATTTATTTATAAAACTAAAATGAGGGGGTGCTGTTCCATTAAGAACTATAGCACTTGTGTCTTCTGGTAACCATGTTTCCGTCAGGAAAAGAAAATCTCAACTGTGAGAAATGATAGTCATTAACTTACAGTTACTTGTTGGACAAAGATCTAATATTAAGTACAGCTAACTTTATGAAGCTTACACTTGTCTCTGTTGTATTCTGAGTTATACAAAAATCCTACTGGGTCCAGGCCTGATCTCAAAACAGCTGTCTGTAGTAGCTTTACTACAGCCAGGACCCTGAATGCATCATGGCATGTTATCTTTGTTCTGAATTCTACTGTTGCTATATGAAACTCCTCACACCCTCCCACGCCCTGCTCTTCCAGGACAGATGATATATGAGAAGGGGGAGGATGGGGAGCCCTGTATTTCTTGGTAGATGGTGATCGCTGGGGTCCGGACCGGGATAGAGACCGCTTTTGAAAACCTTGGGTGATGTGGAGAAGAGGGTCCGGTGAGGGGGGAGAGCTGGGAGTCTATCGTCTCTCTGCTGTGTCGTTACATTCATTTTTTGAACTCGCTTTTGAATCCGTATGATTCCTCTTCTCTGATTTCTTCTGTTTTACTTTGTGAAAGGTTTTTAATTTTTTTTATTGAGAAAGTGAGTGCTGTCAGGTTTTTACCTTCACTTTGCACCCCTGATCCTGCTGTTTTACCTGCATCTTCTGTCGTCTTTAAACATTTTGAACCTGTGACTTTCTCTCAGATTTCTGAAATAGTTCAACATCTGAGACCTTCATACTGTTCTGGTGATACTATTCCTCCCAGATTGTTGAAGGAGGTATTTTGTGCTGTAGGTCCCTGGATAGTTAGTTTTATTAATGCCTCTCTTCTCCTGGGTTGTGTTCCAGCTGCTTTGAAACATGCTGCTGTGCAGCCTCTTCTTAAAAAGTCTAATTTGGATCCCAACGTTCCATCAAACTTTAGGCCAATTTCTCTTCTTCTTTTTCTTTGTAAGATTTTAGAGAAAATTATTTACTTTCAGTTACAGGATCATCTGGAAGTACATGACCTCCATGAGAAGTTCCAGTCTGGTTTCAGGTCGTGTCACAGCACTAAAACGGCCCTTATCAGGGTTTGCAATGATTTGTTTTTAACAGTTGATTCTGGAGCCTCTGCTGTTTTAATTCTCTTCGATCTTACTGCTGCTTTTGATACAGTCGATCATGACATTTTATTATTTTGTTTGCAACAGTCTGTAGGGATTAATGGCACAGTACTCAAATGGTTTGAGTCATATTTGAAAAATCAAAGTTTTTCTGTACATCTCGGGCAGTTCTCTTCTTCTGAGACCTCACTTAATCACGGGGTACCTCAAGGCTCCATCCTGGGCCCTATTTTATTTTTATTATATTTCCTTCCTCTGGGGCTATTTTTACAAAAACACAACGTGTCATTTCATTTGTTATGCAGTTGACATCCAGATCTATCTGCCTTTGAAATCTGCTGGCGATCATTTCATTCAGAATCTACAGAATTGCTTGCGGGATGTGAAAGCGTGGATGGAAATTTATTTCCTGTGTATAAATGAAATTAAACGGAAGCCATCACTTTTGGGAAAGCTGACCATCTGGCAGGGTGCAGCAGTGTTGTTGGCTCTCTGGACTCGTTTACCCATCCTTTAATTAAAAATCTTGTTTTTTATTTTTATTTTAACCTCAACTTCGACAGGCAGGTCAGTGCAGTAGTTCAGTCTAGTTTCTATCACTTGAGGCTTAATAGCAAAACCAAGCCTTATCTTACTCGTGATGCTCTAGAAAGGGTCATTCACGCTTTTATCTTTTCTAGACTGGACTACTGAAACTTCCTTTATTCTGGGACTGACCAGTCTCTCCTCCGCCGTTTACAGCTGGTCCAGAACTCAGCTGCCCGCCTGTTACCTGGGACCAGACGGCGGGAGCACATCACTCCTGTTCTGCGCTCCCTTTACTGCCTACCTGTCTCCTTTAGAATTTCTTTTAAACTTTTACTTTTAAATGTTTAAATGGGTTGGCTCCTCCCTATCTGTCTGAGCTTCTGCACCAGCACCATCCCTGTAGGGCTCTAAAGGTCAGAAGATCATATGAGGTTGGTATTTCCTAGGACCCGACTCATGACTCGAGGAGACAGAGCTTTTTCCTCAGTAGCCCCTAAACTTTGGAATGATCACCCTTTTTCTGTGAGGTCTGCCACTACCTTGAATGATTTTAAGTCTCTTTTAAAAACTCTTCTTTTGGCATTAGCTTTTAACTCAGGAGAGCACGATCATTAGGCCAGGCTTTTTTTTTACTATCTTTCTCTTTTATTGTTTGTTTTTATTGTTTGTTTTATTGTTTGTTTTATTGTTGTTTTGATGTTTTTATTGTTATTTTATCTGTGCAGCACTTTGGGTACCTTGTGGTATGTGAAAGTGCTATATAAATAAAGATGGATTGATTTAAGATTAGGGGTGTGCCGATACAACTTGCTGTCCGATACCGATATCGATACAAATATCAATCCGATACGATATCAGCACGAATCATACACACTTTTATTTCTAATGTAGTGGGTAATGCAAGGAAAGGATTGATCAAGTGATGTAGCACAGCGTGGCCAGTTGCAGAGAATAAAACAGGAACGTCTGATAATCATGACTAAAGAAAGGCCAGTTTTTTATTCATTTATTATTAATTCTTCTGCTAACTGTACAATGGCTGTCTTCCTGAGTTCTGTCTTGCACCGCTGCAGATTTTATGTCCTGTCTGTTGGCTGAAAGCAAACTGTGATGTGTTCAAAGGCCATTTACAGTAGCTACTGATGCCTCCCATCACTGCTTGGTGTATTGGAGGTCCTAAAAGGGGAGCACTAGAGTGAAAAATGTTGTTGCTGTATTAAGTTCACAGAAAGTTTTCAGTTAAAGGGAAGGAAAATAAAACGTGACCTCACACAGCATGTGTTTGGGAAAATTAATTTTGGGTCCTGTATTGTATTTAAAAGTAGAGGAAGACATACAGTTTGCATAGAACAAAACCTGATCTTAACCTGACTGATTTTTAAGAAGTATGTTTGAAGTTGTTTTTGCAAGAATTGCAGCCCAGGACTGACAGAGCAGCAGTTTCAGACGAGTTAAAAAACTGCAGTAAGAACGTAAACAAGACATTGATTTCCTGACTAGCAGTATAGATTCTTTGAGGAACGATGCAACACATCATTAGCATGTCCATTCAATAACTGTCTCTACTTTGTTCCAGTCTGTGCAATAACAAGTCTATGCGCTGATCACATTCGTCTTACTCTGCTGTCTCACTCCAAGGCTGTGTGATCTTGTCTGAAGATGCTTTTGACTGTTTTTGGGATTCACCTCAAGCCTCAAACTAGCTTTTAGCTTCTCTTTAGCTTCCCTCTCTAAAAAACCTCAACCATGTCAGTTTGGCCTGAAGTGAGGTCACCTCTAGCTGCTTTAATCAGCTCACATAATCACTCCTGGGAGGTTTTCACATATGCAACACCGTCTCACTCCTGCTTTTCTTCGTCTCCTTCCTTTTCATTCACACACTCATCTCTTCCCGTTCTCCACTGGGAACCGAGAGAGAGGCGTCTTTTAAATAGGTTCGGTCTGCACTGCTCTGTCTGTCCCTGTGCTCATGGGTATTGTCAACAAAAGGAGGCAGGAAGACTGGTTGGCCATGAAAGATGCACCTGATGCTCAATAGAGGCAGAAAAGGTTGGCAGAAGAAGGGAAGAGAGGGGTTGGTGTGCAGTTTTCACTGCACTCAAGCTTAATACGATTGACACCTCTGTGCAGCTGTTTATCCCAACGCCTTCAGACACTAGGATTTTTTTTATTTCCACGTGTACATGACTTCAATTACCATTTGTCTTATTTACAACTAATTAATTCAACCAAATGGAGCTTAGAAGAAGTTGTCACCCCAATCTTTTTATCTGTTAGCAAGGTGACAAGTTGAATGAAGGCTAGTCAAGAGTTATCAGTGGTTTTAGGACTTTTAATGTCTTAATAATCCTATAATTGTACCAATGTGATTGAGTGCAAGTCTGAGCTCATAACTGGTATTTATTGTTGCTTAGAGAGTCCTTTTCATCCATATTAGATTGTTATTTCAGTTCCATTCTTAGGAATGGGGCACTTTTACCTCGACAAGCAGTTTCAAATGTCTCACACTTCAACAGCAGGAAGACTTTTTATACTCAATGTTTAATGTAAAAATCAGCTCCGAGCTCACAGCTTCTGCCTCATAATTTAAATGACATTGCAGCCATTACCTGTGTCACCGGTCGCTGAGTCATCAGTAATAACCTTGTGGACATTAAAGACGTGATTTAATTGTCCGTCACTTTCATGATTCTTCATCAACAACTGAAGGAAGTACAGGGAGGCTGTTTTTAGCACAAGTACTTCCTGAGAAGTTGCTTATTACTTTAATTTAGTGACTTAACTACACCTCCCCTAGGCATGCAGCAAGGTAGCTATTTCACAAATTCAGTTAATTGAGCAGCAGATATTAGAATGATAATAATAATTATTTCTGCCTGGAATTTAAGTGAACTAATCCAAATTTAGTTTTAATGTAAAAAATATCTGTAGCCTGGTTTCTGTTTCCTATTAAATCAAAATTGGCCTGAACTTTATAAAAGTTTCTAAAAAATAAATGTGAATCAGACATGTAGTGAATGAAGTACGCCGTGACTGGCGGTATAGTCTGCTCTGCTGGTGCTTGTGACGTAATAGAGAATGTGGTTGTCATGAGTGGAAACAAACATCTAGGAGAAAAAAACACTGAGGTGGACATCCATATAAAGAAAATGGAAAGAGCTCAGGGAAAATGCACACAGCTAAGACTGGAAACAGCTGGAGTTAATTGTTGTTAGCCTTTGAAAAGCGAGACATAATAGCAAATATATGATTATTTCCCTAACGTGCTACAAGTCTACATAAAAAAGAGTAAAAACTAACTCATTCATTTTAGGGTATTGGAGTCAGTTAGCTTTCACAGCTAATTGTCTGCCAGACTCGTACGACTGAGGATTTGGTTCGGGCATTCTGGCCAGAGTTTGCTTTCATTCTTCACTCCGTAAAATCAAATGAACCTAACCTCTTAAATAACGTATTCTTATCCTCACCAGATGCAGCACTACATGAAAAATTACTGAAGAAGAAAACAAAACGAACAGAAAACAGGAAAACTCACTCATCTATTGTTTAATGCAGGTAAACTGCAGGAAAAAGAACAAAAGACGAAGCAGCATCCAATCTTAGAAGTCTCAGGTTGGTCATATTTCTATCAGAACTTTAAGCGGGGTCTTCCACGTTCAACCGTAAGCCACTTCTGCCAGCTGATGTTTACCCACAATGCCCTGCCTTGTACCCGCAATATCATGCGTTGCGGTTAAAGTGGGCCCAGGCGTATGTTTTTAGGCAAATAAGCTTGTTTCTTTGATCCACATAAGAATATTTTTGCATTTCATCACAATTAATCACCCGCCAAAATGGCTAGTAAGTATTTATTTATACTTGCCAAATTTAATTTTAATTCAAATGCCAGTTCAGTGTTTCCCGTACCATTATATTTGAGAGGCGCCTCACCCTCTCTACGAGACCCACCGCCCCACCTACGAGGCCAAGTTCATTCATTTTGATCTGGTTTTCTATACAGTCTTAAGACACAGTAGAAAAAAATCTACCAGGGAGGTGAAGACGAACACGCTCCACCCAGCAGCCAAAGTGTTTCTCTTGCTGTGGTGTTAAGCCGAGAACATTGTGAACATGGCAGGAACGAGTACAGTTGAACCCCACCGTCATTGTTGTGAGTTGTATTATGGTTTAGAATTGAGCCAATATTTTTTCTGGCTCTATTAACGTCAACAACTCGTCTGAGATCTGAACTTCAAGAACATTTATAGCAAAAAATTCTGCAGTACCGATTTTAAGGTTGTTATTTACATCCAGTTTATTAAGCATGTATGGAAGTTTTATATATGCAGTTTTATATATATGTATATACTATACTTTTTAACTCGCATTGCCTCAGGCTCTCTACAAGAACACTTGGTGCATTGAGAATGATGAAGAGAATTTACAGCAGACAGATACTGTTCACTCTCACAGCTACCTCCCCCGTTTCTCATTGCCTCACGGCAGCAGAGCCATGCTGTGCTGCTTTATGAACCACAGGGAGGCCCGAAGGGTATCAGGCAGCCGTCTGGCATCACGTCGTCCTACTAAACTGTCCCTACAGAGTTGCAGGTATTCACCACAAGCTATGCAGTAATTAGACTGAGGTCAGGGGAGTTTGTGACCTCCATCCCTTCTGCTCAAAAGCAACATTCTTTAAAATTGTTGCCCGATTTCCTCCAATAATTAGCAAAAGCACCTTGGTTCTTCACTCCTTTCACTCTTGCCCTGCTGTTTGCTCTCCCTCTTGATTAATAGCCCTTTCTTTTACTCCCTCTTGCAGTGTTTCTGTTCTCTGTGTGAAAGTATGGCCGTAAGGGAGATGGGCTTTACTGAGATGAAGAGATTGGGGGGAAAAAAAGGTACATTACCATTATTAACAGGCATTAAAGTGTCATTGCACATTAAATTCTTTTGGTTTTTTAATGCCAGATTTATTTCTTAAATATTAAATCATGATCATCAACCTGCAGAGTGAAAATTTAATAGTTTGGACTTTGTTGTCTTACTAATGTTACAAGCAGGGCTGGACGATAATTCCATAACGGTATATATCGATTGATAGACGTGTGGTGCGATAGAAGGTTGATAAAAAGTTCAATAGAAAAACAGTTTCCCTTCCTTTCTCACTTTAGATTATATCCTATCATGTAGCTTAAAACTACAGTCGTTACTTCCTCCTAGCCAATCACAAATGCAGACCCAGCCATGCCCCTCACCAAGCCCCGCCCCTCTCAAAGCACAGTTTAACACGTGTATCGCAGTAAGGAGAGGTGGAGGAAATTGTCACAGGGGGGGATAACGCCTTGTGGATACGCAAACTTGCTGACAAAACAACATCACCATTTTGTGGAACATGTGGAAGTAACTTGTAACATTTATGCTGTTACTATCCAGGAGAAGATGAGCTAGCTCCGAGTCAAACTAGTCAATCAAAAATATGCTCGCAGGCTGTAGCCTTTTATAGGGAGGGCTGATGGCTCTGAGAGCAGGGAGGAAGCGGCTATTGACATGAACGCACGGCTGGACCGGCAGGTAAACATGCGTCTGGAAATCTACATATAGAGACCATGTGGGACGTCATGCTATTCTCCAGATGAAGTTACACCCCTAGTTCTTCACATAGGGATTTTTTTTCAATTTTCAATATGAGTTGCTTTTAGAGTAAATTCACCTGGAACACAGTAGAAAATGTAAATGACTCCCAAAAGAAAACCACACTACTTACAGTGAAAACCAGAGGATAGCAGCCCAGTTCATATAGGAATGAGTAAAGGAATGTCTGATGAGGGCTTGTGCTATAGCAGGTGATAAAGTGAACGTGAGGAGCTTTACCAATGTTTTAATAGAGGTGTTACGCAGGTAAATATCTCAAGAAACCATCAGCTGATGTTGATGAGGGACTCTTCTATCCATGTTCAGAGTCAGTAGGATCCTGGGATAGCCCTTAGAAACACCACGGGGATCCAGAAAGAGGAGATATGATACTTTACTGTAAAAGAGTTTCTACCTGTGATTTTAGTATGCTTCACGTTTGGATTGGTGCTTCTTAATGTGTGCAAAGGTTTTCTGTACGGCATGTATCGCCTGCTGCCCCCTGTACAGGGGACTCTCATGATGAAGAGGTTAAAGGGGAATCAACCTTTTGTGATCTTCGGCTTTCTGTTTACACCTGTCCTGATTGTCTCACTCAAATGCAAATCTCTTCACAAGCAACTCGGTGTTTTATATTCTCCCTGAAGCAGATCTGCTCCTGCACTTACTAGTTACTCAGTTTATGGCACCTGTAGTCCCACTGAAAAACAAATAAGTTTTCTGGTTTCATTTCAGACATTGTGCCAATAAATTGTGTGAAAACAAATATAAAGAGACCTGCAAGACAATAAAAAATAGAGAAATAATGAGAAGTCCATTTAGTCTGATATAGGGTTCTCTAAGCTCTATAGTTCATTGGTCACTGTGTGTTTGTTCTAAAAAAATTGACTTCTGCAGTGTTAGAATTTAATGCTGCACCCATGCAGCTTCTTTCTCATCTAAGCTCATTAAACTGTCCAGTAGCCTCTGGCTGTTCTCCAGTAGACCTGACCGATGCTTCTATTAGCTGCTCCTTTAAGCCGCTGCATCAGTTTACCCCAGTTCTTGTGGTGGACAGTATGGGTTTAGTCCTGTCCATTTTAGCCTCTCTATTATTCCAACATGAAAGCAGCCATTGTTGTTCTAATTAGGCGTGGCAAATGAGGACTGCATTGCTAAGCTTCCTTTCTATCTCTCCATCCATTTTTCCTCCTAATCTCATCGCTGCTTTCCTGTTTCTCTCTTCCTGTGCCAGTCTGCGTTGTCGGTGTCGTCATCTGGCCGCTGCAACACCCAGACCCCGTGCAGAGTGGAGTTGCGTTGTGTTTTTCTCATTGTGATGGAGTGCTGCAGGAAAAGCCTTGGCAGTGAATTAGTCCCAAGTCGGAGCATGCTTTGTCAGCCACAATAGAAAATATTCACTGTGCAATTAAGAGCAAAGCTACAATAGATGTGTGGATGTACATCAGGGTAGTTTGCTTAACTCTCAAAGAGCACAGTACAAGAACTGGTGGGAAGAACTAGATGGACTTGACCTGGAGTAGTGTGTTAAACTGTCATAAAATATAAAATAATCTGTGGATTTACCTCAAATCCAGAATGAAACACATTTCTTGAGTTAAATATATTCCTCAACAAACCACACAAGAGTGTGTAATTAACAAAAAATCTGCTTTGTTGGCTCTCTTCTAACTCAGCGAAAGTTGGGATTTTGTAATGGTTATAAGTTATTTTTCTGACTATCATTGTAGTTTGTTTCTACGTTTTCTATTTAATATTTCTTATTCATGCACAATGGCACAGTGATTTCACACCCTGAAGAAGGCGGGGACTATTTTCTCAGTCAGCGTTTATCTAGTATTCTATTGGCTGGAGGTTGTTTGACAGACGGCTCATTCTGCAACCCAAGAGAGAGGAAATATATATAGAATGTGTCTGCATGTAAGGGAAAGAAACCAAGCTGGAGCGCAGGAGATTTGAACCTGCAACCCTAAACTTGGTAAGAGGAGCAGAGTTTTGAAAGGAAGATGATATATTTGAGAGGAAGAAGTGACTTTTTGAGTGTGAGAGCAGAGTTTTGAGAGAGAGCAAGATGGTATTTGAGCGTGAAAATACGAAATCTTGCTCTCAAATCGAACAATTACGCTCTTGACTTAAGAGGGAAACACCTCCATACACGCCAGACTGCCAAATGGGGATTTTATTGAGCGTAGTTTCTGTAGAGCTCAGCCTGACTTTACTACTGAACTACTCCCTATTCCGCTCGGACACAATCACGTTATAAAGGACTGTTGATGTGCTGCCAGGTTCTTCACATCCGTTAATGTTTGGCCTGGAGGAACGAGCATTGTTAAGCACTCTTTGTCACGCCATTTAAACTGCTTAATGTTCATAGACATAAAATTTATGATGTTTAATCCACGTATATGGTATACAGCTAGCAATATTGTGTTGCAGGTCTTAGGAGCAGACCCACATCTACCTGAAAGCTGCACACTGAATGTGTCCTCTGCAGTTTGCAATGTGAGGAAAGACACTGAAATTGTTTTAAATGATTGAAAATAGAAAGCGTTTCTTTCTCCTTTTAATGCAGCTGGAAGCTGAGCACAAGCCCTAACTTTGCTTCTTTGTATTAGCCTTGCATCAATTTTACGTCATGGAACAAGTTGTAATCAATACATTTGCAGCTATACAATCATGGATATTTTCTTTTTGTTTTTAGATAAGCCCAAGATGCTGTTATGTACTTTTATCATGCTCTAACAAATATGTCCTCCCATCTTACAACTGGGTGTATCAACATGGCAGCGGTGTAAGCTCATCTCCGTGCAAACACTCTTTGGCTTTCTGCTTTATCCCTCTTTTTCTTTTACTCCCTCCTCTAATTCAGACCGCAGACAAGCTTCCTTCTCATGTGTGTGAAGTCGTGGGGAGAGTACAGACTTGGCACACGGACGGTAAAGCCCTGGCTCGTGGTGCTAATGAGGTCTAAACAGCTCTGTCCAAGACATTCCAGCAACCACTCCTGGAGGCATCCTGGAAGCATTTCTACTTGTGTAGAATTGCTGTGGTTTGGCACGTTATCATAGCAGCTTGGCCTTAGGCATGTTGAGATTGTTGTTTTTAATGCTGTTAGAAAAGACTAGAATTTGGTGTCATCTGGTAACTTATCAGAGCCTCCTGTTGTCACACCATCAGACTAGAGATTTCATGCTTCTAAAACACTTAAAATGCCCAAGCTGCACTTAATTTATAGCCTGTTGATGTTGATTATTAAACCCTTCCCCTCTTAGACATCCACGGTTCTCGGCATGAGCTGAATTTCCAGCTTGCTGTTTGGCCGTTTGTAATTATCAGATTTTCCTGCTGCTATCTTAATTGGAAGTATGAGAATTAAAAGTAACGTGCAGTAGTGATTTGGGAAGTGTATTAAAAAAAGAAAAATTATGCCTAATGAGATAGCTTTTTAAACAATTACAATGCTTGTGGACTGTGAGATTAACTAAAGTAGTGCGGTCATAAACCCGTCAGTATCCCTTTTAAGGTATTTTTTTAAAGTGAGGAGCCTGTTCAGCATACGGAAATGCAAGCCATGTCAAGACCTGGTCTTTATTCGAGCATATGACCAACAAATCCTGTTCATAACAATTTAGTTACAATACTTACATCAAGCTTTAAGCACTTGGACAGTCGGAAGAATTGAAGCATCCCCAGGAAACCCAAAATAACCTGACATACCAGATGGTGGAAGGTCGTCTTTGCAAAATGTTTGGAAAAGGGCAGGCACTGTCATACAGTAACTGACAGGTGATTGGATGAAGCCTCTGTCTGTTGCTATTATATCAACGGCTCACTGTGACCTGTCAGATCAGTTGGTGAATTAAACTTGTGCTGTAGTTCCAAACTTCTTTGCTCTTACCCTCCTTGCCTTGCATTGCAGATGTAACAGCAGCTTCTCCACTGTCACACCTATAACCCCCCATAGCTGCAAATTTAGGTATGTGATTAGCACTGTCATAGATTGCTAGAATCTAATAGCTTGAAGCCTGGCAGGATGAACTCTCTTGTGATCACAAACATGCAAATCTAGCTACAATCTGACTATTTTGCAAGGTAAAGAAACCCATGATGATACAGGGAGAGAAATCATAGCTGAGCACACAATTCCCATTTAAAAAAAATAATCGTTACTGAGTTGTTATACTTATATTTTCTGAAACATAAGGATTAGAAAGTAAGGAAAGACTGATAACTGCTTAATCTCATGTGTGCTCTTTCATAGTTTTTAAGTTTTCAGGTTGTGCTTTCAAGCCCAGAGAAATTTGCCGTACTCATGTCCTACTAAATGGTTATTTATGTATCCCAGTTACGCACAGAAATCATCTCAGAAGGCAGTTTAAAAAATGGTCCAATTTAATCCAGTAATAATCCACTTAGATTTAGTTAATTATAATCCAGATCAGTCCAGTTTATTGATTAAATTCATAAAGGGAACCTATAAAAAGCTTCACTTGGATTTAACTGTTAATGTCGAGCATGCACTGAATGGTGGACGTGCATGAAAATTAAATGTATTCTAGGCTTTTATGTCACTAAGTTATGCTTGTAGTCCAACCAAATATTAGTTTAATCTGGCTTCATGGAAACAGCTCTTTCCACAATATTGGAAAAGGCATGAATAAAGTGAAAGGTATCAGTCCAGGTACAGAACCCTGAGGAACTCCTTGTGTATGAAATCTAATAAATGTGACATAAACAAGCTTTTTGTGGTTACCTCAACCTCGGTAACATAATGAAACCTTTCATTCTTCCAGTTTCTGCATCTTTGTCATCATTTCTCACCACAAAATTCCCACAACACGACATTCCCTATCCTTAACACACTATTTTAGAATGAGCTTCAAAACAAATACCCAGAACGAACCCGGAGGAGCGTCTTGTCCTGTCTTTTCTCCCTTATTTGTCAAAGGGAGTAACACTCATTGGATGTAAAGAATGCAACTGGAACAAAAGCAATGGAGAGATGGTGCTTATGAGGGATGTACAGCCTCATCAATGCGGTCTAGAAAAGGTTTCGGGCTGGACATGGTTGCGCTGCTGCCCTAAAGGCAGGTCTGAGGAGAGTCCACATGAGAGCAGTAGTGGCACAAGTGCCTGCAAAGATATCTTGAGGTTAAACAACCGTTACTACAGAAATGAAAAGTATTTTCTCGGCTTCTGAAGCACTTATCTTCTGCTTCATGTATTTAGGCCTTGCAGTAATGAATCTCTAAAATCAGCTCTGAGCCAGGAGTTAATGATGACTCATTTTCAAACAGGCTGTTAATGAGGCTTAACAGATTGCGCATTGATTATTTTTCATTCCTGAAAACCTTGCTGTATCTTTCATATTAATAATTTGACCCAGAATATCATAGTGCCACCTGTCGTTTGATGGCTGATGGCATACAGGTGTGTGGAGTCCTCTTCCAGGATGCCCGGACAAAAGCATGCAGTGAGACAGCAGTGTCTTCTCTCTTAGACATGGAAAGCTTAATATATGCTGTGCATGTTAGATTTTGTAATAAAAAAGCAAAAGAGCAACCATATTTTTTCAAAAGCTCTTTGGTAAATTTCTGGAGCCTTATTTCTGTTGACATTATCCAAGGGCGTAGTTTAGATTTCGACATTGGTAGGTCCACAGAGCAACTAGTGTTTTATTGCACTTATGATATATGTTTATTAGCACAATCATATAATGTGGATAGAAAATCTAAGTTTAGAATAAAGATTTATTCAGTGCCTGATATTAAAATCTGGTCTTTTTGCCAAACTGAATACACGTCTATTTTACTTAATAAATTCTAGGATTTTATGAGATGAAGACATCTGCTGGCAGATTTACTTCGCATCAGCATTGTCCACACCGCGGTGCAAACTATTTTTACAAACAGAAATGTCTTTCTACCTTCAGTACACCAAATCCACTACTTATATTAATAAACTTCATGAAACCTTGAAGGAAAATGTGAACGATAACAGAAAGAATTATAATGTCATAAGCCATTGTTACACAGCACATTTTGAATAATAATACCATAAGTGATCACTTTGGCTAATTGCAAGTGCGTAAAATTTATGTTGGAGGAAATGTTCATAATTCTTTTTCATTTCTCATTTTAATTGCAACCCATGTTAAAGTTATTATTGTTCTTTTTTGCAGGGATCCGCATCAAACAACTTTATTTTAACTGTAGAAGGTCAGATAAACACAGTTTATGCTATGATGACTTTGATTAGATTTTATTCAATTATGTAGATTAAGTCTCTTAGAGGTAAAGCTCACCTTCCTCTTCACCTTCCTCGTCTTCTCCTTTCTCTAAAATATCTGCAGATTTGATTCTGCCACCTGACATCAGTATTGTCCACACCACAGCGATTCATAATGAGGGAACAAGTTTCTGGCTTAGTGGCTGCTGTTATAACCATTATTCATGACATGCTGCTGACTCAGACTATAGTACAATAATCCCTGGACTTTGCTAATAAGTAATCACAACTGTATGAACAACCGTTTATTGTAATGGTGAGAAAAATGATTTTGAATCGGATTAGATGATCAGGTAACTGCTTGGGATTAAACTTGTTGCTCGTACATGACTGATTAGTTGTCTTCTGGTCCAAATGCCCTTACCAGGGCAACAAGCCCTGAGATACGAGAATGATCTATTCTGTCTGTAGTCCCTCCCAGATGGGTAGATTAATCCCCAGCCTGACTAAATGCAACTAGAGGCTGTAATGTCACAAATTATTGTTCATAAAACATAAACCTTTCATTCCTCTCTTGTTGTCTTATTTCTGCTTTTTGATCAGTTCCGGTACTGTTGACTCTGTTCCCAGATTCTTAATCCTCTCGAACATTCAGCGTCTGCATTTATTCATAACAGGAAATTGCCCTCCTAAGTAGCAGCTGTGTTTGAATAAAAATCTGTTCTCTCAACTCCTTTTACGTGCGCTGACCTTCCTATCTGCTGTTGTCACTCAGGGGAGAAACAATAAGTCGTTCTCTGGGATTTAGCTGGGAAGAAATCAGTGCGAGCAGCAGGGTCTGTTTTGCTGTTTTGCCCTGGAAGCAGCACATAAGCTATTCATTCCCCTCGCATTTTTTTTATTGGCTAAAAGCAATTAAAATTTCTTTGCTGCAGGAGCAGCTCTCTTCAGTTCAGATCTGAGAGAATGAAAAGAAAGGAATGACTAAGGCTAAAAGTTTGGAAGCATAGCATTAAATACAGAATGATGTGCCAAAGAAAGATGAATGAAAAAAGTCCTTTATTCTTAGAAATTCTTAATAAAGCCGTAATACTTTGTAAAGTAATAAATCAGTTTTTGTAAATATCTTGAAATATTTGAAGGATGCTTTGCAATTCTTTCTGAAGATGATGATGATTGAACATGCTGTCCATACTAAATAAGATTGTCTCGGCATCCACAGTAGTGACACAAAATATCAAACCTTTGAACTGGACATTTTAATGTGAAGAGAAGAGACTTTTCCAAGGAAAACGAGGCAATCAGTCACAATGTGTTAGAGTTGGAGCTGTACACCACTACCCCTACTTCTGTGACTGTTAAAAGCTGGGTCATCAAGAGAAATAATTTAGCATTTACATAGAAAATAGTGGGGTAAATAGTTCATTTTATGTTTTAATGTTGGGAATGTCCACGTTCTTGGTCAGGATTGCTCAGACTGACCTTTAAAGCACAATAAAGTGTTGGTTTAAGGTGCCCCAAGTTAGGGCTGGACGATTTAATCGACTTTTAATCACAATTACGATCTGGGTTTTCAACGATTATTTTGCTCCTTCGCAGTTTACTCTTGTGCTGTTTTCAGTTGCAAATCGAGCGCCACTGGCGTTGCATCGCTGCGCTCTGCTGCAGACTCCTCCCACTGCTGCAGACTCCTCCTACTGCTGCAAACTCCTCCCACTGCTGCAGACTCCTCCTACTGCTGCAAACTCCTCCCACTTCTGCAGACTCCTCCCACAGTCCCAGCTGCTTTGGTTTAATTCAACTCCAGATGCAAACACCTCTCAAGTTATGGGCT
>JBAMHW010000026.1:22394893-22407308 GCA_037177495.1 Rhadinocentrus ornatus | reverse complement strand
AAAGTAAAACCAGTTTCTGGGCCTGATTTAATCACCAGAACCGCAGCTTTCTAACGCAGAAATATCTCTCAGATAATCATTATTTTCTATCAATATGTCGCCCACCTCCCTGGATAAATCAGCTGAATTATATGTTATTAAACACAGAGTAATGTTACATTAGCGCCGACAGTCCACTGCCCTGCTTTTACTCCCTCTTTCTCTCCCTCTTTCTCTCCCTTCATCAGATGATCTCTTAGTCTGCAAGTCACAAAAACCCATTTCCTACGATAACATTAGCTGTTAGCATTAGCTTGGTACTAAATGTACGGAGGGCACGCTTGTAACTTATTGTCATAAAAAAAATAATAATTATGTGTCGTTCTGTTCCTCATCACCTGACGGGTCACTCGAACTTCACATTTATGAATCTCCGGGCTTCCGTAGTCGTAATAAGGCTCTTAAACGGTGAGGCTGCAGTAGAGCACGACTCGGTTGCTTGTAATATATTAGCGCACCACTAGATGGAGTAATTCTTACACACTGCGGCTTTAATGTCAGTGTTACTGAGATCATTTTGTTTGAACCAGCTGCAGATGATTGATTGTAAACTGAAGAACTTCAGCCTCATCTGGACATGATGATGAACCTGCTGCTAGGTCTGAGACTGAGGACCATGTGGTTCATGATGTTAATCTTTGCCAATACTGATGTTACATTGTTAAAATGGTGGTGACAGGTTCAGTATATATGATTGTTATGCAATTAGCCAGTTGCTAGGATACACCAACAAACACAAGCCATGTTTAGTTTTGTACCTCTTGTCTTACTGTGAACTTATTCTACTCTGGATCTTATAAGATGCAGGCTGGACAGCTTTCTAATTCATCCATCCATCCATTTTCTCTACCCCTTAGTCCAATTCAGCGTTGAGGGGAAGCTGGCGTCTATCCCAGCAGTTAGCAGGTGAGAGGCAGGTTCACCTGGACAGGTACACCTGTCCATCGCTGGGCCACTTTCCGGTTCATGTCACTCCCTTATTTTTAACACACTAAATAAATCAGTAATAATTATAAAACAGCCCTTTTCTCCCTTTTTCCAGGTTAGATAATATTATTATTATTATTATTATTATTATTATTATTATTATTATTATTATTAGTATTGTTTCAGTTTCAGTAGCAGCGGTTTCTAAGCAACAGTAACAGTCGGGCTTTCAAAGGGAAGTGGATGTAACAACACTGTTCATTTCATAAACATAGCAGGTCTTCATAATAAAAAGATATAATCTGAGTAATGGGGGCCTGGGCCCCTGTAGAACTCTATGTCTAGCAATGGCCCTGTCCCTACAGGGGGGGTCTGAAAGTTACATAGATTTATCTAAAGGGTCAAATTTAGACTTCAAATTAAGAAAATTGGAATTTTTCTGCTCATCATTTGTATGGTCAGACTTTTAAAGAGTTATGTCTCTACTTCATTTTCCTTCCTTGTAACCTCCGTGTTGCTTTCCGCTCCCTCTGCGCTATTATGGATGCTTTCAGATGCATGTGGTGTTCATATTTAAAGAAAACTGATTTCCCAAACGTAACGGCCGCTTTCCAATCTCTAGACACCCCTCCTTTACATTTCCAGCTGTAAGAACAATCCTCCATTAAACAGTTTCCTGTGTTGAGGAACATGTGAACAGCAACTAAAGGAGAAACCAGACCAAAATTCTCCTGAAAATCTCTCCTGTCCATGTGACACACATACAGCTGGTGGGCCTTTAGTGCCATGAATTAGCCAGCACCTCACTTTGTGTCACGACATCTCCTGCTTGAATGTCAGCTCCTGGTGTTTTCAGAGACGAGGAGACCACGTTACCTACCTCAGACATGCATATAGATGGTGAATGGGAAGCGTGGAAATGATGCATCCTGTGGAGTTGGCAAGAATAACAAGGAGTTTCCATCCTGACGGCTTCTCCTGAAAGCTTCACATCCACATCATCCATAACCTGCAGAGGTGTCCAGAGTTTCTCAGTGAGTTGGACTAAATTGCGCTGGGTATGAGGCACTTCTACCCCCCCAGGGAACCTTGTTTTTGGACTCTACGCAGGCTTTTTTTCTCTATCTGCCTCCCAGGAGATTTACATGACACTTGCTGCTTTTATTCAGCCATCTGTTTAGGAAGCAGTTTTAATGCCTGCTTGTGATTCAAAACTTGCCAGAAATGTTTCCTCAACAGCAGGAGATACTTCTTTTTATGTTGCGTCACTGAGATGCTTTTTAACATCTTACAGGCTTCGCTTTTCTTAAGGTTGAAGAGGAAGCGACCATAAACTGCTGGGTGTGAATGGATAAAACCTTAAGTACTGTTCCGCTGATCTGCTCACGGACCAACAAGTTGACTTTTCAGAGGTGCTGTCACTTTACCCACTCGTCATCTATTAATTCCTTGCCTGCCATCTCACACCCCCCTACAGCCAGTGTCGCATAAAAGATGCATCAGAACATCTGTCAGAGCTGATGTGAAACAACCCTGAGAGAAAAACAAGTCAGCTTCACATCTGTTCAGATAGTTTCATTCACCTCACTCAGTACAGACCAGTGGATCTGCTACAGGAAGCAGACATGGATGCAGTTTCATCTGCAAACATAATCTAGTTTTAGATATGTGGCCAAATTTTGGGCCATACTGAGATGCAGCACATCCACCTCATGGCCAGTCATGAAATGCATGCTGAATGCAAAGTGTTAGACTAATATAATAAAAAACCCCTTCATATGACCAGGAGGATGATGGTAAACAGTAACTAGAGTGCTTCAAGATCCAGAGTTCAAACGTTCACTTTCTTTCTTCCCGCGTGGCTGCGCCCATGAAATTAATCTGGGAGCAGACGGAAGGGCTGAAAAAGTGCATCAGATACAGCACCAATGCCAAAAAAGGATGTGACGTGCAGAAAGTACAAGTGGAAAACATGCACAAGACACGACTTCACACATCTTGCTCTTAATCTGACTTATCAGCTGTGCTGGAGCCTCTGCTGGGGGGCACGCAGGAAAGGTTTTAACCAGAGGGCCATCTGTAATCTTGCTTACTGCTGAGTAGGGAGTCAGTTTATGATCTCTGATTCTCTTTGGTAGTTCTGTCCGTGGTTTCCACAACAAACAGTAAACGATAAATGATCGACAGACCCTGCCTTACTGGGTTTTTTGAGTTGCATCAGGAAAAGGTCTCAGGTTATTATCAGGTAATAAAAAGGACGAGTGACGTGTGAAATTGTCCGATTTTTGACAGAAGAGAAGCTGGAGATGCCAGTCAACATGCGTTGGCTAAATTATAAATGTAAAGAATGTCCTGCTCACACAGTCAACATAACACAAGGTTTATTTAGACTTCTAATCTGAAATGAAAACATGATCTTTTTCCGCATAGAAAATACAATTCCATTTGGTTTTAGACGAATTTTCCCTCATTTTTTAGTTTTTTTTAGTGTTTTTTCCTGACTTTCCGTGTCACTTAGTCCTGTTTTGTTGTTTTTTTTGTTGGTTTTTTTTTAGCTCTGAAAGTGATTTCGATGCTTCAAAGTTGATTTGTCAGCTTTTAAATACGTACACTGCATGTAACTTAAAATAAATCTGTCCAGTTAGGAAGTAAAACTGGTTGTGCATCAGTTTCGCCTGCTGTTGCACAAATGGAACAGAAAACAGGTGGAAATGAGGCAGTTAGCAAGACAACCCCTATAAAGGTCCTGCAGGTGGAGGCCACAGTCCGTCTCTCTGTCTTCATCCTTTATGTCTGATTTTTGGGGATGTTAGCATGTAGCCAGCGTCCCCACCGCTACAGGTAACGTGAGGTGTGTCTGCAACCCACGGAAGTTGCTCAGGTAATGCAGCTCATCCAGGATGGCTGTGGCAAGAAGGTTTGCTGTGTGAGAGCATGGGGGAGATACCAGGAGACAGACCAGTACACCAGGAGACGTGGAGGGGGCTGTAGGAGGACAACAATCCAGCAGCAGGACCTCTTTCTGCTCCTTTGTGCAGGAGGAACAGCAGGAGCACTGCCAGAACCCTAAAAATCACCTCTAGCAGCCACTAATGTGCACGTTTCTGCTCAAACTATCAGAAACCCACTTAATGAGGGTGGTATGAGGGCCACAAGTGCAGCCCGATTAGTATTTACCAGAGAACTCCCAAGTTGACAAATTCACCATTAGTGCCCTGTTCTCCTCGTTGTTGAGAGCAGGTTCACATTGAGCGCATGTGACAGACATGGGAGACGCCGTGGAGAACATTCTGCTACCTGCAACATCCTCCAGCATGATCAGTGGGTCTGGTCTGAGGGGGCAGATCCTTGGAGGGCATCTAGGTACCGAGATGAGATCCTTAGACCCATAGTCAGACCATATGCTACCGCAGTGGGACCCGGTTCCTTCTGATCCAGGACCGTGCTCGGCCTCATGTTGCTGAAGTGTCAGTGTGATCCAAACCTCCATGGGTTAATGATTTTCATTTCCATTGATCTTTCTTAGATTATTTTGTTCTCAACACATTTCACTATGTAATCAATAAAGAGTTTCAGCTGGAATATTTCAAGTGTTACCTTTAATGTAAATGAATGTCAATGAAAAAGAAAAAATGTCTGAAGAGAATTAGGGAAAATAAAGCCAGCATCGTTATTGGAAAAATTCTTAATATTATTTTTATTTAGTAAAGTAAAATAGATAAAAATAAATAAAAATATGCCAACCTCTATTTCTTAATTTAAAAAAAATCAAATCAAAGAAATCAAAAAGGTTTAAGCTACTTTTTCTTATTCTAGATAAAAAAAAAATACAATAAAAAAAAGTAAAAAAAAATCCTAATTTCTGTTTATTTGTTTTTATTTGCATTTTTTTTGTTTATAAAAATAAATAGGAAAAACTGGCAACTTCTACACAAGAAGTTAACATTCATACAAAGCACCAGCAGTTGTAGATAAAAGCTGATCTTTACTTGCACGTGATTGCTGATGTTTGCAGAACCTCATGACCATGTGGATTTTAATGGGGGGGCAGATGTAGTACCATGTTGAGCAGATGGGGGGCGATATAGGACCTGAGAATCTGCACGGATCCAAGAGGGGAAAAAAGGATATCAGTGTGATAGATCCTTGTTTCCAGAGCTGTGCTTCAGTGTTCATTCTCCCTCACAATCCCCCTCGCTCGCTCTCTCTCTCTCTCACACGCTGCCTCAGTGTTCTGCCGCGCTCTCATGTTTCATCTCCGTGGAGCGCAGAGAGTGGTGATTTTACTCTCAGGCCGGCTGACGGTCGCTTGCTTGGGCAAACAGGGACGGAGTTGAGGACCTGAGGGACGGGACACTTCTTTGGGAAAGGGGGGGGGGGGGACATCTGGAGAAAGATTTCTCCCAGTGGAGATTATTTGGATACCAAAAGCCGGTGGTGGGAAAAAAAGGACGCTTTCGCTCTAAACTGGCTGCACAACCGCTGTCTGCGCAAGAGGTGCCATTCACTGTTAATTTGTCTCATTTTTTTTTCTTTTTCCGAGTGTCTTCCCCTTTTCAGCATGCGGATTAATCGTCTTCTTTTCTCATGCAAATGGAAAACAGACGAGTTGTGCTGTTGACACAGATGCAGCCGGTCCCTCTAATTCAGGTTTGCATTATTATAATGAAACACTGGGAATTTAGTCCTGGGTTAATGCATGCTGCTGAGTGTGTGCGTTTGCATATTTCTACAGCACACAAGAATGTGACAAGAACCAGAATGCGCTAAATAATTCATGCCGCCAGTATGACAGAAAACTTCCAAACTAGGTTATTCTTGAAATAATCGGCTGCATGTTGCATCCCCCTTCTGATTGGATTACTACATGTGTAGATGCATCTGGTGACGTGTGCTCTCCAACGTATCGTGATTCAAGAGCCCAGAGGGGATGCTGAAGGTTAGACAAATATCTCCTCAGCCTTTTGTAGCAACTCCCATCTGTCTCTGTACGTCCATGCAGAGGAATAAGAAGGATGACAAGTGTGTTGGTCAGGAGGAATCCCTTCAGTAACATCAATCGAGCCCCCCCCTGGCGACACCTCCATCCAGTCTCCATTTCAAATGTGATTATATGTGAGGGAGCTTAAAGGAGTGGATGGATTTACGTATCCCTAAATTTCTTCATTATTCCTACATTTTTTGTCTGTAGATTGTACTGGTTTTAATTGTGAATTCTTTGTGTGAAGTAAAGGAGAGAGGGAGTTAAAAAAGCCTCCTGCGGATGTAGAGGGGGGATGATTTATGCCTAGACGTCTCCCCACATGTGTTTGGCCAGCACAGTTAACACCTCCACCAATCCATTGCTGCATTTGACAAGTGCTGAAGCCCAGAGAGGGCAACGTCTATTATTCATCTGTGTTCGTTTGTTTGTTTAGAGGATTATAGGGAACCCAGACTGAGCTCTTTAGGGATTCTGGGTCGTTTGTTGCAGACGTGTTTTTTTTTTACTTCTGCTTGCTCTCGAAGTAGAAAGTATAGACTGTTATGCGACTGTCCAACTTTCTTATCAAGGCCTGATTAGCCTTTTCCTGTTAACCTCATTGGGTTTAAAGATTACCCATAAATGTGACTGATTCGATTAGCATTCAGGGGTCCGATGGCTGATTACTCTCATTTGTGTTGCTCCAGGGGGCGTGATCGACAAGGACCTGCGTCACTACCTCAACCTGCGATTCCAGAAAGCTTCAGTGGACCACGAGCTGCAGCAGATCATCCGGGATAACCTCTACCTCCGCACCATCCCCTGTAAGTTAACTTCTCCTTAGCTGTCCCCTCCTTCGAGACACATGCAACTTCAAGGTTAGCTTGTTTTTAGTAATTCGATGAATCGGGGAGTTGCAAGAGACAGATGTAAGAAAGAACGGCTCACATCAAAGCAGCAGGATTCCTACATTTCACTTTATTTAACCTTGTTACAAAACTTTCCTTAATCCCAAGCCTTTAGTTTGCAGCACAGGCTCCATCATAAATTAACCCAACACACAGTTGACAAACTCCATTCAGTGAGTTGCATGGCTGATAATTCATAACGTGTCTGGTATCACCAGCTGCTGCAGAATACACCAGTGAACACAGTCGATAAGGCTCATGAATCCGTGTGTAACACTCGTGCATCACTATGGATCTTTTTGTTCATTCTGGCAAATTCTTCCTCTTCATCTGGCCATTATTTGTCTCCTGACACATTTTGGAAATCAAGTTGGAATTTTTCTAACATTTACTGCCCTCTGGCATCATTAAGGACAAAAATGTCCACCTACCAATAAAAACACTAACAAAATTTAACTAGTTAATATTTTTTTAAGTATTTGTCTTTTAAATAACTTTATCCCTTCTGAAAACTACCAAACATGTAAAGATTTAGAGGATTTTAACCGTTTGAATGCCTGCTTGATGACTTGGAATCACTGTTGAAATTTTCAGTGGCTGGGGGATTTTATGTTTTTTTTAAGCGTTAAATTAAAAATTCGCTACCCTATTAAGTCATTAGGGACAAAAATGTCACAGCTCACCTTTAAAAACTGCTGTGAAAACTCAACAGTTAAATTTTTTCAGCTTTTTTGGGTTACTCTTTTTATTGACTTCAGTCCTGTTTTATGATTGATTGAAAATTTATCGATTTTAATCGATTTTTTTCTTTTCGTTTCAAAAAACATAATTAAACTTATTAAAACATTTATTTATTTATCTGAATGAATGCCAGCTAAAAGAAAGAAATAATGTCATAACTTTTCCACTGTATAAATGACTTCATATCTTTTATAGAAATATGCAAAACAACTGCATCCATGATCTCTTTCCACCTGGATCCTCATCATATCAGATCCACTGCGGAGAGTTTGTGGGCTGAAGTCGACTTCTGCATCTCGTAGAGAGCAGCATTTCTTACTGCAGTTATACGTAAAGCGTGAGTGACGGCTCACTTCACTGTAAATCTGTCAGACAAACACCTATCTCGTGTTGGAGGAGGGATAAGTCCGCTGCTAACTAACTAAGGAAAAAAATCCCGGTTTTCATAAAAATAAATCGCCAGAAATAGAGAATTCGATTTACCGATTTTATCGATTAATCGCCGAGCCCTATGTGATGCTAATATTTTTTAATGGAAAGAACACACAAAAGTGAATTATTTTCCATATAACAAATGTTGCATAACTTGGATATTTCAAGGGTTAGTCAAAATATAAACTTTGATGCATTATTAATCTTTGTCTAGCATCAGAATTAAAATTCACCACCCTCCTAAGTAAACCGTGAGTCAAGGATGTTGTCAGGCTGAACATATGCTCAGATTTTGATAGCCAAATTTTTTTATCCTTCCCATTTCTTTTTCATTCAAATTTCCCAAATATCCATGTGTGCAGGGCATTGATAACCTCTGGAGTGCTGGTTTAGTCTTGTCCGGAAGTTGGAATCTTTAAAATCAAGTGTTGACTGTGGCTCTAATTAGCTGCTTTAAGTGCCTCACAAGGGCACACAGTTGTAAAGGAGTGTAATGTAATTCGTCAAAGATAAGATTTGGAGGGCTTTAAGCTATTGATCTTTGTGTTGTTACTTCAGGGTTTCATTTCAAGCTGAATGCTTGTCGTTGCCTTTTACGCTGAATGAGTGTGTGTGTGGTCCTTATCAGGTTTTTAATCACCCAGGGCTTTTACAAACCAGGAGGAACTGATGTCTAAACTATATTTATGCGATTCTTTTTTTTTTTGCTATTTGGGTGTGTATAAGCTTTATCTGAGGAAAGTGTGTTAGCCTACCCATGCTATTAGGCCCAGCTGTCTGATAGCCTACTCTCCCCAGAATCCTTAATGGAGGTGCATTCTTCAAGGCCAGGAGCCGGCAGATTTTGCCTGAATTGCTTTTCTGTCTCACTGTCTGAACAGAATATATCAGTGGAAACAAAAAAAGAAGCTGTTTATTTGCAACACAAGCTTAATTTTCTCTGATAGCCTCTCACAGAGCCGCTGCCACTGAGGCATTGAAGATAAAGAGGTGAGCTGTAGACAGTGGGAGAGCAAATGGGAGAACAAATAGGAGGGAGGGAAACAAAAAGGGAACAAGGGGTGAAGGGGAGGTGGCATGAATATAGCATCCAGGCTATAAGTAAATGAACTGCAGATCAACAAAATTTTGCTATGCGATAAATTTTCTCAGAAATTATTGCGATAAGCGATAATATTGTCATTTTGAGACGATTTTCAATTAATATAATGATAATGCCATAATAATGCAAGTACACCCTTTCAAAGATCAATAAGCTTTGATTTCTAAAGATAATTTTATATTGAAATTGAAAGAAAATTTAAATAACAAAACAAAACTGACTATTTGTGTAATGTGCCTGCGCATTACGTGTCTACATGTGGGGAGCAGCGATACAATAAATGAGAAAGTGCTCGCAGTTATTTTTCCTCATTCGACTTATTTACATGATTCAGCGTGAGAATCGGAGGTTTAGCGCGAGAAGCCAGTCTCACGGCCGATGCGTGAAAGTTGGCTGCCCTGTAAAACAAATGCAGCATGGCGGCTCGCTGAGGTGCTTCACCACGGTCTCGTGCTGCAACGTGCTGCCGTCAAGTATGACACTAGAGAGATCACTTCACAAGAAACCAGAGCGTTCAGTCCAGATCCTCCACAGTGAAACCTGCTGTCATATACAGTCTATGGAAAAGTAAGATAGAAAAAAAAGAAAATTATCGTGGCCGGCAAATCTATCGCCCTCAATTTTTCTTACCGTGCAATTAATTGACTTATTGCTTATCGTGACAGGCCTAATCATGGCTCCACACCCCTTCAACAGTACTGGAGGGCTTCATATGCTTGCAAATAAAAATTGCTGTCTGTTTTGGATGGCGGTTTGATGGGCTTCTTGGAAAAGGAATGGCTGTAGCTGATTGTGCTGAACAGCAGGCAGTCGGATTACAAACACCCACTGTTGACACGCTCAAATGTAAAGCCTCTGTTGCATCATTTGGGTGGGAAGCTAGCTGGTGAGCATAACATTAGCTAATTTCAGAGGTTACATTAGGCCAAACAACTAGTGTGCCATTTGGCTGATTATAAAGCAAACAAGTGATACATCCTTTTATGCAACTTCTATTTTGAAGCCCTTACAGATTTTGGGAACACAGTTTGATTAGTATAGTATAGTAGATATTGTAGCATTAAAAAAAAATCTAAAATAACCAACATTTCTTGGGTAATAAAAACTGTATATGAATATAAAACATAACTATGAACATAATGTATTTTTTTTAAAGATTGCATGAAGATTTTCACACTAAAACATCAAAAACAATCTTTGTTCATGAACAACTTAAACTGATACAAAGTTGCATTGTGGTGAATCATAGTTGATAAATTTAAGGCCAACTAAAGGGCAAGAGAGATGAAAATTGCACGTGTGGATGTGAAGTAGTTCATCAAAGCAATTTAAACATAACCTTTGAGTGGTAAAGAACAGACATTTTTCACAGGGATGGGGGCCGACAGTAGGAGAGTTACTGCCATTCATACCAACAGTAAAGCTTTGACAGAGTCGGTGGGGACAGCTACGGCTGTGCCGGCTCTTAGACAAATTGCCTGGTTGAAGTCCAAGGTCAGAGCGTTAATAGCCTGAACCCATGTGAAATCAGGCCCATCGTCTGGTAATCCACATAGATTTGATGGGAAAGATAGAGGGCAGAGTGAAAAAAAAAAAGTCATGAGATCTAAGTGGGGCGGTACTGATTGAGTATGGTTAAATTATTGAAATCAACTGGAAAAAATTGGAATGCAAAGTCCTTTTTTATAATTTGGCTCAGGACATTGTGCTTTGATTCCAAAATTCTGAATCTGAGCAAGAAAATACTTAAAAGACATTTAAGCCCCCTAAAGTGCTAAATTAAGTATAAATATGTGTATTGTCACTATTGTAAGGCAGTAAAAATACGCAAGTTTCCTGATCACTTGACTTAGTTTCCATAAGCTCCTGTCGTTTTTTTCTTTTAGTGCTTTTGTGTTTAATTCTTAGTTTTGTCCCTTTAAAAAAAAACGTCTTTAAGTTATTCTTTAAATGAACACAAATTTTGTGATAACTCTCCTTCACCGCCTCAGTGGACACAGAAAAGCACTTAGTGATGAGCAAATAAGGCATCTTAGTCTGTTAATTATACAACATTTCTTACCTTTTTACCTGCGTCTGTTCAGGTGTTATTTAAACACCGCTTGAAGCACTTCTGGTTGAGATGCAACCTGTATTTCGCTGCCTTGTACCTGTGACATGTGCAATGACAATAAAGTTGAATCTGAATCTGAATTAGCTCATCTCAGTACTTCTCAGATCATTGTGTCAGGAATCTAACATGACCCCTAAAATGACATCCTGGAAATAGTTCATTGCCTAAATTGTTTCATGTTGAAATTGAGTCATGTGGCCAAAACTGCAGAGTGAATGTAACTGCTGGCATCATGTAGAGTAGAGCTAAACATCAGACCCAGACGTCTCCAGCAGGATGTGCAAACACGATGGAGTAGTACCAAATATATGATTGACAGCGTAATTCATCAGAAAAGGGCACTGCATGCCTAAGCTGAATAAAACGGCTGCGTAGTCAATAAATAAAGTCAATTATCAGGTCAATATGCATAATGATTGACTCAAAACACAGCTAAGTATCGACATCGGGCATTGGCCAATACTCGACTTGTGGTATCGGTATCGGAAGTGAAAAAGTGGGATCGGGACAGCCCTAATTATAGTCGTCCCATTACTACTTTATAATTATGATGTAATTAATTGACAATAATGTAATCACACCTTTTTTTGATGAGCAAAGTAAACAAAAATAGCTAAAGAATCATGTTTGTTTTTTGTTTGTGTATTTTTTTTTTCTTTAGAAATAGAACAGAAATAGTTTTTGCACTGCTAGCAAAACATGGACAAATTTGTGAAAGAACCAATGGGCAAACATTGATAAATCAAGAACAGAGATTACTGCTACCAAAAAAAAACAAAAAAAAACCTTATTGACAGAAAGAGCTTTAACTCCCATCTCCGGCAGAGCTTCAACCATGTCCTGGGTGAGGCGGGGGCATTGAGTCCGAGTGGGCTGTGTTCTGTGCCTCTATTGTCGAGGCGGCCAGCCACAGCTGGGGCTGTAAGGTCGTCTGTGCCTGTCGTGGCGGTAACCCCCGAACTCGTTGGTGGACACCAGCAGGAAGGGATGCCGTCAAGCTGAAGGAGGTTTATCGGGCCTTTTTGCCTCTGGGACTCCAGAGGCAGCTGATGGGTATTGGCGGGTTGAGCAGAGCGCAGCTTCGGTGGTCGCTAAGGCAAAAACTCAGGTATAGGAGGAGTTTGGAGAGGCCATGGAGAATGACTTCTGGACGGCTTCGAGGAGATTCTGGTCCACCATCCGGCGGCTCA
>JBAMHW010000026.1:22381710-22394264 GCA_037177495.1 Rhadinocentrus ornatus | reverse complement strand
TCGGGGACAGTTCCCCTGGACTGGCAGACTGGGGTGGTGGTCCCCCTCTTCAAAAAGGGGGACCAGAGGGTGTGCTCGTACTACAGGGGGATCACACACTGGAAACTTTAAATCCGTCTCTACCCGTCGATGCCTGTCGTTGCAAATATGTGACAGACCACTTCTTCATTCACTTGTTAATTTTTTAACTAATTTATCTTATTTGCTTTATTTATTCACTCTTATTTATGTAATTATTTTGTAGAATTTATGTTATTTATTAATTTATTTCATATTTAATAGTAGTTAATTTTATTCCTTGTTCTTTTTCCAGTATTTGTTTTGTTTTTATATAATTGTAATTAAATTCAGGTATGAAGAGGTTAAAGATCTTTTGATATCCAACATCATAATTTATTTTATTTCTGTTGCACTTTGTTTTTCTTCGTCGACACTGTACAGCACATCTCAGTGAACATTTGCAAATGGAGACGTTGCCTTTCTGAAGGATGTGCTCATCTTTTACCATTTGATGCCTGTTACTTCCCCAGGCCTTTTCACCACCTTTTCATGGTGTGTACAAATATAAGAGTTGGTTTGATCTTGCAGGATGACAGAAAATTGTCATTTCAGTGTCTTTCTGTTCCTGATGCTGTCCTTATTACCTTCTACTTTCTTTAATGTTTTTCTCTTGAAAGTGATTACCTGCTATCTACTTGTGATTGGTATAGACGTCTTCCCTCAGTTGTCACGTCTGGGTTTCTGACAAAGATAACCAGGGATATTAAAGGACTAACTGTTCTCCAAGGCCCTACAATTTGTTATTTATCATCTTAGTGATGGCGCCAACAAACTTTAGAGGGGAGAGTCCATTGAAGGGGGCGAGCAAAGGAAAAAAGACTCAACTTTTTGCTTGTTTATTCTGTCTCATTGTGTTTCTCTCTGTGACCGTGACCCGGTAAATACCTGTGGTCAAAGGCGGACTTTCTCTCATATCTCTGTTTACTCTGTGCTCTGTTTCTTCGCCTCATTGACTCAATGCAGGCAGGGTGGGGTTTCCATGGCAACCATTTCCACTCCCCATCTGCGTCAAAGTCTCGACTCCTAATCAGACCTCAGCCCGCTTTTTCTTTCATAACCTCCTCCTTCCAATCCCGTCCATCGACTGGTAAAGAAAAGCCTGGTCTGAGGGGTCAGCACTGGGAGGGCTGCTTGTATGAAATGTGATTGAAATCCAGACCTTTGGCTTCTCAAAATCATGCGCAGCATCCAGATGACCCCTGGATGCAAAGGTGTGTGTTTGTGTTTGGAGGCTGCAGGTGAAGAGAAGCATTTGACTGACAAGGCGGGACACAGATGTGGATTTCCCGGGTGCTGAGCGTGACTCAAAGCACAATGTTCCGCGACAGATGTGTCCCACAGATGTGAACGGCGGAAGGTGTGAAATTTGCTCTCTAATTGGTCTTTATTACACCTCATCCTCCCCAGAAACATTTACCGAACCCCTGCTGCTTTCTACCACAATAATTTCTTTTAATAAACTGCATGATGTGTCCTTATGGTCACCTCACCATGACGCCATCTTGACAGCTCTGTGTGTCATTGTTACAATAATCTGAGCTCTGATAAAACACCTTCCTCTTGTAATGTTTGTGTTTTTATTCATTTTCTGACTTATTTGTCATTTGTAATGAGTGAGAAAAAAAGCCAAATATCTGACTGTTAATGGGCTCAGTTTCACTGCAACCGGCAGTCTGCAGGATATTCCTGGGATCCATCTGCACTAATGATTTTAAATGACAGCTTGTTTTAGATGGAAACTGCAGAAAATCAAAACTGCTGGGAAAGTGGACCCTGGTCACTTTAATTGTATCCACAAGGAGACTTCTAACTAGGCTTTATTCACACTGTGCTGTCACTGCAGAGCCCTCAGTGTGGAAAAGGCTAAATTTAGCTCGGAAAATCAGAGGTGGGACGTTTCATTGGAATATACTATCTGCATGTAACTTGATCTTCAAACCACGAATTCATCGTCTCTGACTGAAAGCTATGAGGTCAAGTCTGGGACACTTTTCCCAGCTCAGCTGTGGACAGACCTACCGATGCAGCTCTGCTTTTGTTCTTATTCAATTTTGGATTATACTCTGACCTTTTCGTTGACTAGCTAGAAAGAGTATAAATCATTTTGGACTTTTGTGTGGAAAAAAAGAGAAATGTTGTTTATTCTTATTGTAAATAAACACTGCTCTCTACTTTAAAATGAATAGCAGAAAATACTTGATGGTACCAAATAACCAGAGGGTAAAGCTACCTTCACAAACTATTGCTGCGATTGTCTGAGTGTAGACGTCTCCCAGCACAGCTGCTATTGTTTGCCAGCTGATAGAAACTCGGCAGTGATCCTTTGTGACACAAAACTAGATATAGAATTACATGGCAATGCTTAGCAATATAAACATCAAGCTTTAAATAGGTCTTACTTAGCTTGTTCTGTGGTCATTATCTGTACCGCTTATTCCTATTATGGGTCGCGGGGTGAGCTGGAGCCCATCCCAGCAGTCTTTCAGGTGAGAGGCAGGGTACACCCTGGACACGTCACCAGTCTGTGGTCAGAACCTATATTCCAGCTGCTTTTAGCTGAGTACACACATGAAGATTATCGGGTTGTTTCTGTCCCGATTTTGTCCCTTCCCGGCCAGGGACAACAAACGCCCGATTATCTTATGTCTCATAACATTTTCCTATAAAATGATCATTTGGTCTGAGGTGTGTTAGGACCGAATTCGTCCCGACAGTTGGCACTGAAACTGAATCGTAAGTATTGAACATGTTCAATATTTACGACCAAACATCTTTACGTGTGTGGGGAAAGCCGACAAATACTGATGTTGACGTGAAACAGAATGTAGCCAATCAGAAAGCGAGCTGACTGGGGAACAGGGAAGGATATAAAGTCTGTGTTCATACTAGCTACATTTCCATTACAGTATTTTGCAAAATAAAAGCGATACTTCTAAAATTTCGACAAAGTGCAATTGTGGTTTGCAGGTGTTGAATGGTGTTTAGCGCATTAACAGTTAGTCTTGTAAAATCTCATCCCGCGAGACTCCACTTTGAGGAGGAAGGAGATTTCTAATTCTTTGCGTCTACTCATACCGTACCTCGTTTACGTGACATGAACTGGTCATGTGACCCTTTACGTCACGTCCAGGGACGTGTTAATGCGGAAAAAGTGTTTCCATTACACTTTTGCGATACACTTTTATATTGACACGTCTGAAAAGCCACCTCATGAGAGCGTAAAAACTTTCTCGGTTTTTCGAAATGTAGGTGTTTCCATTACTGGTTTTTTGCAATATTTAATTTTTGCGCAATTCGGGGGTAGTGGAAACGCACCTGTTTTTTTTCAGTTCTGGATTTTTCTGTTAACAATAGTCCCAAACCACCATCATTACCTTGTCTTGTATGTCCCCTGCCATGCTGGGTGTTGTGTTTTCCGGTTGTTGCCATGGTTCTTATTCTTTGTTTTTCCGATTGTTGCTATGTTTCTTTTTCTTCGTTTTTGTTAGATCATGTTTATTCATGCGAGATTTCTGGCTCGAAGGACTAGAAATCCTTGTGTGTTTACCAGGCTTAAGTCTACTTCCTCTACTCTGCCTTAGGTGGAAAGGACTCACAAAGCTCCAGATCATTGGTCCGAGTGAGCTCTCCTTCTACAATATACCACCTTTGGGTTTATTTGCTTCTGGATTGTCATTAATGCATCTAAGGTGAATATGGGTGCCAACCCTTATTTCTCCTGACTCTGAGAGAGGCGTCAATCGTCAAAATCAAATCATGAATTGCCAACACCCCCTTTTTAAAATATTGCTCCCAGCGTTTACTGTTACTAAGCTGATTGAACAATCATCATCTGGCACAGAATTTTGATGAACAATCGGGTACACAATGCCCAGATAACAAATATTTGACTTTTCTAGGCTGAAACGTTAAAGTTTCATGGTTTCAGAACTGGTACAGAGAGGAGTAACTGATCGTCTGTGTTGTTGGAGATGTCTGTCAGCGTATTGTGCACCCCTCTACATCTGCAAACAGGACAATGTTTGATTGTGCCCTCAGACCTGCTTGGGGACAGCCTTAATATTCATGGTCAGAGCCTTTGTAAACACATGTCTTTGGCCGCTGATGATCCAAACCTCCTCCCTGTCAGAGTAGCCGACGGCTCACAAACACACGACACTTTTTATTTAGAGGAAGAGAGGAACCAGTTTACAGCAGCTGTAATTTAAATCATATTATCCCGTACATACGAAGGCAATAATCAGCAGAAGTAAAACTCAGTGAACAAATTTAGGTTGTTTATTAATATGTTGAGCTACATCCATCTGTAAACAGTCAAGTTTGTTTTCTTTCAGTATTTATTACAAACCTCTCTCATAGCGCTCAGAGCCTGGGTACTTTCTGCAGACCAGCCACGTTCACACCAGTTTACCCAGAACCAGGGAGGACTGGTTTTCTACTTCATCGACATATAAGTAAGTAGCAGCCTGTCGTCTGGGTCAACACTGCCATGGCCCTGATGAAGACGTTTGAAGAAGAACCTCTTATTTTTGAGGACCATCTTTTCATGTTCTGGACCAACATTTATTTGGTTTAAGAGCGCCGGCTGGTTCAAAGTCTGGATCAGGCTCTGATACAGTTCCTGCCAGTAGAGTCGCATAAAACCTGCTCCTGCTTCAGTTTGCTCTGCTGAGAAAAGAGAAAGGTGATCATTGTCTGTTTACAAGAAGCAAACGTTGCAGCAGTTACGAAACAGTTTACCGCTGCATTGAACTAATTTATGTGTCCCTGCATGAATGGTGTTGAAGCCCTTTATTTCCTCTTTTCTACGTTAAAAATGCTCTTCATAAAATTGTACCCCTTCCTCCCACCTGCTTAGCGGCTGTTGCACTTTTGGCTTCAAAATGAGTCACTTCCCGCTGTAGCACTTTGCACCGTTGCAGCAAGGCCGAAGACGAGGGAAGAGGATCCCCACGGTCTGCCTCATTAGAGGCACTTTCTCTGTCACAGTTCTGTAGCTGGAGCGGCATTAGGCTTCACTATCCCTCATGTTAATTACTGGGGCTGTACGAGTAATCGGCTCCTCGTGGATACTAAAGCAAAGAATGGGATTTAGAAAGAGAGGAACATGGAGACCGGAGATCATAGTTTTGTTGTCAGAGAAATTTGTGTCCATTTCTTGGCTCACTAAGCCAATTTTTTTGTATTTTGTGATGATAAGGGATCATTTTCTCTTATATCTCTCCAAGAAAGAAAAAAATCCTTCTGTCTAGCAAGCATTCCTTTTCTAAGATACTTTTCCATCCACCATTCATTGAGATTTTCCATCAAATCTGCTCAAATGAGCTGCAGTGACTCATGAAGTCTCCCCAGCTGACCTCAAGATTTCCAAAACAATCATAATGCAGAATGTGCTGATTTTGACCATCATATTCTGGAAATATCCAAGTAATAATTTGGTCTTGAATCCAATCTGTGCAGCTGCTGCTCTCTGTGGTTTTAGGTAATAGCTATCCGTCTCCTTAGCAAGCGTGCACACACAGATACATCAGAGCGGAGCGCTGATTCTGTTTATCCAAGAGCCTAATGAAATATTCCATCTTTGCCACATCAGTGGATCAGCAGGATCTGGGATTGAAAGTGCAGGGGCTGCTGCGCAGTCTCAAACTGTGACCTCCTGAATGAGGGGAAGCTCTCAGGCCATCGAATTCTCTGTATTATGATTCGCTGCAATCAGGTGAACTGGAGGGATTCAACGAGCTTCGGCTGATTTGATGTCAAGGTTCTGGTCTGGACGGTTTTTGTTTTGTTTTTTGTTGTTTTTTTTAAGTGCTGCATAAACCTAAATGTCAAAAGTTTCATATGTTAGATGCTGGTCATCATGGTGCAATGCAGCAGTGGATGCAACAAGGTCTCACTGCGGGAGGAGTCTGCACATTGGTCACATTTTTGGGTCAACACCACACACGTGATCAACATTTTTATCCCGTTTGATTGCTTTTTCATGTTATCTATCCTTTTTATTTGTTATATAATTTAATCCATCCCATTCTTTGCAGCTGCAACGGCCCATTTTCCCCCACAGAGGTGATTAAAGTTTCATGTCATCTTCAGACAACTTACAGCAGGTCTCCCTACAGGCTGAAGTGCTAATTCAAGTGCAGCAGATTGACCAACCACAGAGACACCAGTAAATGGAAATGCTTTTTACCTTTTCTTTTTTCTTTCAAAGCAGGGAATATTCTCAAAGGACAGGATTAGAAAACAGTGGAGTTTGCTGTTTTCATTATGGCTACGCGTAGCTTAAGTGACTTTGTAAACATCTTCTTTTGTAGGTGGTGAACAGATGGGCTTAATATCACTCATGATCCATTTCCTCAGGAAATGATGTCTTAAAAAGAGTCAGGGGCTTCTTTTTAACACAAAGTCCTCTTTAAAACAAAGCTGTCAAGAAAAATAAAAGAAAAGCAACAAATGATCCTGAAGGGATGCAACAAGGTTTAAATTTTCCAGTTTTCAGGCCGATTTTCACTTTCATGTCCTTTAAACACTCTTTCCAAGAAAGCTTTTATCTTTATGTTGAGAGGACCAGCTTGTACACTGTCTGATAAGTCTGATATGATGATGTTAAGTCACCTAACTCGTGTTTATTATCCCTTTCACAATGATTCCTATTTTTTCTGACCCCAGACCAAATTAAATACCCAAATAAATTAAGTATGGCTTCACAATTGCAAGGACTGTATGTATATTCTTGGTCACCAAAGAAAGCTAAGACGTGTGAGATTACTATAGACATGTCAGAGTAAATTCACCTGGAACCCAGTAGGAAATGTAAAAGGTTAACTCCTCTTATACTCTTATAGTATAGAGCTACCTTATGATTCAAAGGTGTTTGAAGCACCCCCGTCATCAGACATTACTTTAATTCCCGATGAGGAACTGTACTAAAGTAAAAGCTAAAAAAGTTAATCTGAGCAGTTTTCCAGATGTTTTACGCAGCTATGTCCAGGCCAGTGTTGCCAGATTGGGCGGTTTTCCATCACACCAGGCGGGGACAAAATGCATCGGGCGGATGGATGAAATTTGGGCTGCTTTTGCCCACATGTGGCTGGTTTTTATTATTTTGAAAACTGCACAACACGCTCTCATTTTATGGTAGAAAAAGTAAAAATATAATAAATCAATAAAACTACAACAGCATAGAAACAAAATTCAGTGAAATATTGGATTGAGGAATTGTATTGAAACAGCATGATTTCATGACAACTTCCTGTGACGTCAGTGCTACAGACTAGCTAGCAGATGGACTGAAGCTGCGCTGCAAGCCTGAACCACGTCGGGAGAGCATTTTCTCAGGTGACGCTGCTCATGGCTGACACCAGGAATCGCTGGGATTACAACTTCTTTCCAGCCTCATGGGTGTGCGCTGTTAGTGGGATTTGATTACGTAATAGCCAGCTGACCTGGCTTCCAGTGAAGTATCAACATTTTTTAAAGTTAATGGAAAGACTTAAGCTGATTCTGCTATAGGTAAGCTGGTTTATTTTCTAACATACATGATCATATTTGCACTGTGAAACTTTTTTTTCCCTGTTTCTCTCTATCAGTCGATCACAGTCCAGAGATAACATTCCACACAGAAGAAGCCAAAGCTGGTAAATTGTACAAAAGATGCACCTTCACTATAAAACCTCCTTTATCTCCATGGGAACTATCATGACCTTCATGATTCATTTCAAACAAAGGCAGAGTCATGAAGAACAAGTTAGCCAAGTTTTTTGTATAACTGGAATAAAACTTTTGACCACAAAACAGCAAAAGTAGGACATGATTTCTGGTTCTTTTGCTCCTCTTTAACTACTAGCTCCTTGTGTTTTTGTTGAGACATGATGATGAAGACATCTTTGTAATCAGCAGAGTCTCTGCTTTCACGCGTCTCCTTGTTTGTGTGGTTTGCTTGAAGTGGAGAAATTAGCAGAATCTCCAAAGTGAAAGTGAATTTTCTTGTTTTTCTTACATTCCCAAATAAATGCTTGGGGTTTGAATTGTGCTTTAAGGTGGCAATGGTTGGAAGAGTCTCCCCGTCATTTTGGTATGCTACATGTTGCTAATCTAATGGAGTTAGCTTTGTCTTTTTACAAAGGTACTAACGAGCTAACATTAATGCCACTATGATGCTAAGCTTGTTGCTAACATGAATGCTGAGACTGAGCTTTCATATTGCAGAGTGACACACTCACAGGTGTGTGTTATTGTGATGGATCCAGCATCCTATGTTTTTATGCCACAGACTTTGTAATTTGCTGCTTTTCTATTTGTTCTTTGTGTGAAATTATACCATAAATGGAAAGTTGTAAGGAATTAGTGTGCTTATGCTGTAACCTTACATCAGTGTTAGTCTGGGGAAACCAATCCTGTAAAGCAGATAGAGAAGTCTAGTCTGAAGTCACAGTACATGCAACTACCTCATATGTGACCTGATGTTTATGGCTCACATAGAACTAGACGTATCAGCCTCTGCTTCAACTGTTCTGATTCGCCTATTTGTGATAAATTTGATCCTTACTGAGTTGCAACAGTAAATCAGTGAAACACACACAGCTATTCCACATCTCTACAGGAGTTTGTTGTTACAGCCAGATAATCTCCTCACCTCGCTGACCCACGCGTTCTAACAAATCCCAACGCTCTGAGTCATACATGAAGCTCAGTACCTCACATACCTTATAGATCTTTCATAGTTTGCAGTCCAGCATGCCTGTAGAGACAGGAATACGGAACACCAGATGAGCATCAAAGACCGGCGCATTCATTTTTCTTCCTGGCAAATCTTTTATTTGTGCTTTTCTTTGAATTGTTTCTCTCTGCTTGACACCGTTTCTTTGTGATCCCGACATGCCCCAGAATCTTTTCAGCTAAGGAACCTGCCCTTGTTGAATTTTCTTGTACTCAACCAATTCTACAAAATGCAAGCCAGCACTTGCTCCAGAGGAATCTTGCAAAGCCAATTTTTCCTCCTGTTTGTTTCAATAAATTGGACAGAAAACTCAGTTCAGACTACTTTTCTTTCTCTTCCTTCCTCTGCTTTGCTTTGTGTTTTTAGAAAGTGATTAATTTCAAAGGAAGATGCTGCAGCCTTTCGAAGATAGGTTGTACTGACCAAAAAGGATTAAGGCCATGTTTTTGTTTGTTTGACATTGGCCCCCTATTCAAGCTGTCCAGGTCCACAAGATTTAGGCTGCTATACCTGCTGCGACTCATCTTACAAACATATCTAATAAAAAACTGTTTGGATCTGGATATTTTGCAATAAAAAATCTATATATTTAGCTTTTCTTATTCATGCTTAGCTCCCTGGAAAAACGTACAAATCCTCCTTTTACAGCTCCTTTCCACTGAGAAATACAACCTATTTGCCAATTTTTTAGTCAAAGTGAAAACAATTAGGCAAAATATTAATTCCACACAGTCAAACAAGAAAACTACTTTGTGTTTAAAACCTGGAAAAAACTGATGTTATGCCACAGTTTAACATAGTAGATTTAAAATCCCACAAGAAATAGTTTGGCATTTGAAATAAACAACAAGAACTCTGGACATTAAACCATCCGACTTTTTAAAACCAGTTTTTACCTCAGTAGAACGTGATCTCCTACTTATAGTTAACGGCTCACTGGCATCAGGCAGTTTTCCCAAGTCACTAAAGATAGCTGCCATTAAGCCACTCCTAAAGACTTTAGATGCCTCTTTAATGAACAACTATAGACCTGTCTCTAACCTGTCTTTATATCCAAGATTATTGAGAAAGTTCTATTTCACCAGCTTAATGACTTTTTAAATGAAAGGGGAAATCTGGATAAATTTCAGTCCGGCTTTCGACCGCATCACAGCCCTGAAACAGTTCTGGTCAAAGTGTTAAATGACTTATTCTGGTCAAGGATCAGTCCTGGTTCTGCAGGATCTCAGTGCTGCGTTTGATGCTGTAGATCCCAGAATCCCGTTGCACAGGCTGGAAAACAGGTCTGGACTTTCTGGAGCGGTCCTTAACTGGTTCAGGTCCTATTTAGAAGGCCGGAGTTATTTTGTTACGATCGGCAGCTATGAATCAGAGCGAGTGGCCATGACTTGTGGAGCCCCCCAAGGATCAGTCGTTGGACCTCTTCTGTTCATGCTGTGCTCCCTTTGGGTCAAATATTAGAGAAATTTAGCATCAATTATCACAGTTTTGCAGATGATACACAACTTTATGTGTCTTTGTCACCAGACGCCTGCAGCCCAGCAGACTTACTGTGTCAGTGTCTGGAGCAAATAAACACCTGGATGAGGGAGAATTTTCTACAGTTAAGTGAAGACAAAACTGAGATTATTCTGTTTGGTAGCAAAGAGAAGAGGGTCAGCATTGGTAAACACCTGGAGACGCGGGCTCTTAAAATCACCGGCCAAGTTCGTAACCTTGGAGTGTTTACTCATCCAAAACGCTGCTGTTTAACCAGGACTAAGAGATCTGAACACATCACACCAGTTTTGAATCTTTACACTGGCTAGCAGAGCTCTTAGATCCAAAGATTCTGGTCAACTAGTCCAGACCAGGGTCCAGGCCAGAGTCCAGACTAAACATGGAGAAGCAGCATTTAGCTGTTATGCTGCAAACAAGTGGAACAAACTGCCAGTGGAGAATAAACTTTCACCAAACGTAGACATTTTTAAATTCAGGATAAAAACATTTCTTTTCTCATGCAGCTATGAATGAATTCTGCACGGTAATTTTTTAACTTATCTCGCTTTTAATAATTTAATGTAATTTATGATTTTATTGTGATTCTTGCTGTTTGTTGCTGCCTTTTACTACTTCTTATTTGTAATGCTTTTAATGTTATGTAAAGCACTTTGAATGTCCTGTACATGAAATGTGCTTTACAAATAAACTGCCTTGCTTTGCCTTGCCTGGACGCAAAAGTGGCTGACCTCTTTCCCTGCTGCTGCTGAGCTCTGACTGATTCTTTACCATTAGAGCAGAGTTGAGTCTGAACCTGTATCTTTTCTGCAGGGAGTCAGCCTCTGAGAATTCTGGCTATAATACTGAGGCTTGACTGATGGCATCTGTAGGGATGTGATAAGAGCCAATCATAAGCCAATTACCCTGATTAATAGGATTAAAGCTAGTACCTCTCCTAATAGAAATCCACACAAGCAAGTCAGAGCCCTCTCTCCTCGATTTAAAACCGATAAATGCAATTTCTCTCACACCAAACAACTTTTCTAAATAAATAAACACTGAGTCAGTGTGAAGCCGGCTAACAGATTGTCTTCGACTGGAAGCGTTAAGTGATCCGCAAGTATTTAATGGCCATGTTCTAGAGCGCAGTTTGACTTCACCGTGAGAGGATTCCTACTCTGGCTCACATTAAAGGCTCAGCCTCATTGTGTAATTTTAGTGTGCAACTCAGGGACATTGTCAAAACTATCAAACATTCAATAATTTTAAGACTTTTAAACCTTTAAATGTCAGTTTGGTGATATTAATTATTTCATTATTTATTAGTAAAACAAAAAACACCAAAACTGAATTATTTTTATATAATGTACAAACGCAAATTCATTCGTATTTATGTAGTGTCATGTATGTAGTAGATGTATGCAGATTCTATGTGGTGTCAAGCGACCCCTATGATAAATGAAAACAATGGATCCAGGTTTTCCTTGGGGCCGTGTCGGGCCCAGCCTTCAAAGGGAGACATGGCCCTCCCTCCTGTGGGCTCACCACCTGCAAGAGGTGCTGCAAGGGTCGGATGTAGGAGGCAAAAACTCTGAGACTATGGAGAAAGACTCCCAGATGGCTTCAAGGAGATTCTGGTCCACCATCCGACAGCTCAGGCAGTGGAAAAATTGTTCCTTCAAAACCGTGTACAGTGGTAATGGGGGGCTCCTGACTTTGACTCGGGACGTTATGGGTTGGTGGAGAAGTACTTTAAAGCCCTCCTCAATCTCCCTACCTTGTCTTCCAATGGGAAAGCAGAGTCGGGAGACCCTGGCGTGGGCTCCTCTATCTCTGAGGTCACTGAGGCGGTTAAAAAGCTCCTCAGTAGCAGGGCTACAGGGATGGACTAGATCCGGCCGGAGTTCCCAAAGGCTCCGAATGCTGTAGGGCTGTCTTGGTTGACATGCTTCTGCAGCAACGTGTGAACATCGGGGACAATGCCTCTGGACTGGCAGACTGGGGTGGTGGTCTCCCTCTTCAAAAAGGGGGACTGGACGTTGTGCTCCAACTACAGGGGGATCACACTCCTCAGCCTCCCTGGTAAGTGGAGTGTTCTCTCTGGGTTGGGAATGAGGTCCTGCCCCAAGTGGAGGAGTTCAGGTATCTCTGGGTCTTGTTCACAAGTGAGGAAGGGATGGAGCGGGAGATGGACAGGCGGATCAGTGATGTGGATTCTGCATCGGTCTATCGTGGTGAAGAAGGAGCTGAGCCAAAAGGCAAAGCTCTCTATTTACCGGTCGATCTACGTTCCTAC
>JBAMHW010000026.1:22368079-22378994 GCA_037177495.1 Rhadinocentrus ornatus | reverse complement strand
GCCGAAATGAGTTTTCTCCGCAGGGTGGCCGGGCTCTCCCTTAGAGATAGGGTGAGAAGCTTGGTGATCCGGGAGGGTCTCAGAGTAGAGTCGCTGCTCCTCCACATCAAGAGGAGCCAGATGACGTGGCTCAGGCATCTGGTCAGGATGCCTCCTGGTGAGGTGTTAAAGGCCTGTCCCACCGGGAGGAGACCCTGGGGAAGACCCAGGACACGATGGAGCTGCATCTCTCAGCTGGACTGGGAATGCCTCACGATTTCCCCGGACAAGCTGGCAAATGTGGGAAGTCTGGGATTCCCTGCTTAGGCAGCTGCCCCTGCAACCTGACCCCGGATAAGTGGTAGAAGACGGACGGACGGATGGAGTGACTGATTGATTGATTCTCCCTCTAGGGACCTTTGTGGTAAAAAATATCCACAAAAAAGGGTTATAAAATCATCATACATTAATAATGTTCTCTGCTTTTTTTCATAAATCACTTGAACAACTTCAGAGCTGCTCAAAACTACCAAATAGTCAATAATTTTAAGACTTTTAACTCTTTAAATGCCAGTTTGATTAATAAATAAATGATAAATTATTGATTCATTACAAAAACTACACAACAGATTTTCTACATAAATGTCAGGGGACTGGGGCTTTGGTGGTGGCTGGAGTCTTGGATATGTCACAAATGATCAACAAAACCGATTTGATTGCATTTATATTATTTTATTTTTTTCACCTGTCCTGTCCAGCATCATAGCAGCAGAATGAGTCTGGTTGTTGTTTTGTCCTGAACAAATTTGTTTTGCTAAGGGGAGGCTTATAAGTGTAAGGCTCCTCTTGATAATCTGATTCCTTTATTTGTTTACTTTGAACATATTATGTTTATTTATTTACTTTGAATCATGGAATTTATGTAATCTTGCTGGACCCGACCGGAGGGGACAGAAAAGGAAAGAAGACAGCAAAAAGAAGCTAAAGGGAAAGCAGAAAGAAGAGACAAAAACACCACAGACAGAAGACACCGACCAGGGTTCCACTTGATTATTCCCTTTTCCCCTTGCAGATGCAGGAAATTCTGGTGTTTTTGCCAGTTATGTTATGGAGTCATGGGACCACCAGGGGGCGGGAAGAGTGATTTGTTGATGTGTGTGAAATAATTTTTGATTACTAAAATATTGATAATATGTTAATTAGAATTTTTTTCGCAATTACACACTCAAACAACAAAAAGAAATCTTGCCCCCCGGTTCTCCGGGTGTTTGTGTTCTAAATAATGCAGCGTTATTGATTAAAATCGGACGTATGCAGCTTTTTCATTTTGAAACTTGGCAGTGGAGGCAGGCAGGCATTGATTCTTCTTTTCTCTCCCAATTCTAAAATCTGACTATAAGGCGAGAGAGACCTGATTCAGTACCAGGAGAACTTCTCCTTTACCGATTTAATATTTGAATTTGAATCAGAAGTCAGGAGAATTTACAGAACCTTTTATTTATTCTCAAGTCTAATTGTAGATGTTCAAAAGGATATAAGCTGTGATTCAGGGATTTATATTAAATGTCAGGTTTACGTTTTGGCTGTTATCAATAAAATGTTTTCTTTTGCCTGGGTAAATACAGCGTGTCATTGTAGTGTCTTAGAAGGGGATGTTCAATTATAACACCCCCAAAGCATTCAGCGGCCTTCCTCATGCTTGCGTTGATGGTCCTTGATGACTCTGTCGATTGTTCCACATCTCCACTGTTGACGCTCGGTGAAGCAGGATTTTCATTCGTGGAAACTTTTTATGGAGCTGCATCAGGTCCCTTTGCATCGCTGCTCTGAGCTCCGCTGCAGAGATGAGTCCCAGGTCGTTGCCTCCAGCGTGGACAACTAAAATGTCTGGAGGACCCTGTATAAAGATCTCCGAGTAAAAACGTGGGAGGATGCCACTCCAACGCATGCCTCCTTTACCAAACCATGCATCTTTAGCATTGAGGCCCAAGTTTTCCCCAAACTTCTGAATGGCTCCTTCTTCTCCTTGACTGATGTAACTTGATCCAATGAGCCAGATCTTAGTGACTGGTTTCTCCTTCTTTGATGTGTTTGCTGGGTACTTGCTAAGGATCTGGAGCCACACTGTGATGTTAAGGCCTGTTCTTCCTTCCTATGAGGTTTGACCTCTGCATCCTTCACCGTGATCCTTTTTCTTTCTGGAATGACTGTGTCGTCTCTGTCAGCTTCATTTAAAGTCCTTGTTAGCAGAGATATTTGTTTCAATCTTAACAGTCCTTGTTGCTAAAGAGGTGCTATCTGGGCTTCTGTTCTTCAACTTCTCTTTGTTCGCCCCCCTTCTTCTCAGTACAATATTCCTGTTGCCACAACATTCATTCACAGACACTGACTCGGGTGGTTCTGGAGAGGATATATGTTTGTCTTTTTCACCCAATGGTGGACCTTGGTCTGATGGCTGGTCTTGTTCAGGTGGCTGTTGGGTTGGTTGGTCTTTATTAGAGGACTTCCATATTTTTGGGTCATCTTCAGGGTTGAAGAAAATCTTGATGCTCTTTCTTTTTGGGGAGGTGCTATCAGGGCTTCTGTTCCCCAACTTCTCTTCATCCATCCTCTTTCTTTTCCGTGCAGGTTTCCTGTTTGATCGGCCGTCTTGTTCATATGATTCTTGGTTTGTTGGGTCATCTGGTTCAGATGGTTCTTGGATTGCTTGATGTTCATCGGAAGTCTTCAAAGTTGTTTGGTCATCTTTAGGAGTTTGCTCAAGGAAGAGGCCACTGCCATCCTGACGTGAGCCAGAACTCTGAACATAGCTGAAGAACATCAAATCCAAGCAGGTTTGGACATATGGGTCAGAGAAGCCCATCAGGTGCAGCACTGTAGGAAAATGATGCGTCAACACTTGGCCGGGGGTGAGTCTTTTCTCACGATCTGGATGTAGCATTTGTTTGATGAGATCTCCAAAGTTCTCCACGTCAGTCTGTACTCCCTTGGCATCTGACAGACACCTGGTTGGCTGGAATTTTTTAATCTCATCCAAGGACGTCAAACAGTTGAATAGAGACGGAGGGATCCCATACTCTATAGGTGACATAAATTTCCACAGGTTTGACCCGCTCCTCTGATAAAATTGGTTAGTTTTGGGTCCAGCACTGAGGAGATGTTCTGGAAGCTGCCTAGTAATCTGAGGATGCTCCAGATAACATCATACTCAGAGGTTGCAGGATAAAGAGAAAAACCCAGGAACAACTCAGCTACAATGCATCCCAGGGACCAAACGTCTGTGGTCTCATTACGGGGGAGACCCAGAATGATCTCACACATGGACCACATGTACGAGTCCTGCTTCACAGAAGTGGCACAGCTGGTGTTTAGTGTTCGGTGGTTTCCAATAATAGTCCATGTTTTTAATGTTCTCAGGTGTGAGATCAGTGTGAGCAATACCTGAGTTATTTTGGGTGCTCAGCGCTGTAGCCACTTGATGTAAAACGGGCCTTGGAGATCAGACGACTTGAGCTAACGGAAGATGTGCACGGAGGTTGAGGGAGGAGTAAACAGGCGGAGGAGTTAGGAGGAATAGGAGACGCGAGAAGCTGAGGCGGGGGAAACAGAGCTCACGTGGTCGTTGTGGGTCTTTGTTTCAGCGGCGTCGACTCGGACGCTCGTATCTCAAAGATTTGTTCGTATCGCAAGGCACAGATTTGGTCGAATCACAGCTTGTATCTCAAAAAATTCGTATGTCAACGCACTCGTATCTCGAGGTATCACTGTAAAAGATATAACCCAGTAAAGCCAGGAGAAATATTCTACATGATGAATGACTTTAATAATACTTCGATTACCAGTACTTGTTAAAGATAATTTTATATTGATCGATTATTAATTAAGAAGCTGTCATTGTTTCAGAACTGATGTAAAACCTCATTTGTGGCCATTAGTTTTAGGCTTTTGCAATCTTTATCACCATGGCGACCAGCGTTTAATAAGGATCGGAAACATCTGGCCAAGCCCCGCCCATTTTAATAAGGCTGATATCAGCAGTGGTAAGTCACATCTGCATCAGTACTTATCATTACCAAAACATTATAAGCTTATTAATAAATCATTGTGATGGATGAAGCTGAAACTAAAAATAGCTTTTCTTACCACTGAAGCTGAGCAGGAGCGCACACACTTGTATTTTGTGGTATTTTGAACAGCATAACTAGCTGTTTAGCTCCAGGCTACATTCATTATTGATGTTTACATGCGGGCGGCTCTCAGAAGGAATCAGGTATGCTCAGGTAAATGAATGCAACTGTGCTCTGAGCCACTCAGACGCACAGGTGTGCCACATCAGGCATGTTAAATACCTGTGCATGCTTCACGTCCGGCTGATTCCAGCTCTGTCATCTTGTAGCAAATCTCCTCGCAAGACTAATTTTGTGTGTATGTGTGGGTGTGCTTCATCTATCCCTCTGAGAAGATTCATACCCACAGCGTGACTCATTTAGACACCGGGCAGCTCAGAGCACACACTGCCCTTAATCTCTACGCTCCCCAGAGCAGGGGAAATGGCTGCAGTTAGCCAATTAGAGCACTGGGACTGGATTAGGTAGACGAGCATCGTGTCTGGGAAGAAACACTAATAGAAGATGCTCATAACATGTACAGGAAGCTTACTTGTTCAAGCTACTAAGAAACATGCACAGAATGTACTTTTAATGAACCCGCACAGAAAGCAGCCACTCTGAAGTGAAGGAGGTGTTGTTTTTATAAAGGAAGGCTAACAAAGCAACACAATCAATACTCGAGTGCCTGAAGAAGTGAACAGGAAAAAGAAGAGACAAGCAGAACCTGCGGAGGACACTTTGATGATCCAGGCACTGAACAAGTGTTTTCTGTGGTAAACAGGTACGATAAGGCCTCCATCTGCTGAATTCAATAATACGTTCCCAGAAATGGAAACATAATGCTCCGAGCTTCAGACGCTGTTAGCCTGCTGATATTTGGAGCAGCTGAAAACATCAAGCCGGCCACCATTTTCAGTTTTCTTCCTCGCTGTGATCTGTTAGCTAATTAAGTCGTGCTCTTCTTTTCCTTTTCCTTGCTTCCTTCACGTTTGTCTCCTCCTCAGAAAGTGGATTTAATTTGCACTGAAACCTGAAAACGCTTTGATAATTCCTCCTCTCTCCTCTTTGTCTCTGCCTATATTTGGATGGGTGACTTTACTAAGCAAATAGGTCAAAACTGTTGAGAAATACACAAAAAGATCACATTGTGTAGTATTTCTCATGACTCCTTGCGAAGCTTGAGCCAAACTAGAATAGCTGGCCTCGTTTTTTTTTTTCTACACAGCAAGTGTTACAGCTCCTGTGTGGATATATTTCAAGTTGAATCCAGGGTCCAAACATAAATCTCTTTGAATCTTGCTGTATCGCTCGCCAAATCTCAAGCATTCAATCCGCTTTTATTAAAAGCTGCCAAGATGTGCAGTCCCATCCAGTCAGAAAAGGCTGTCAGAAGAAAGATCAGTATCCTAGAATGGCTCATCAGTGCCAAGTAGAAAAATCTGCGACTGCGAGGAGGTCAGTTCAGTTCTGCAGTGGTGACAGTGAAATATTAACGTCTATGCTGAATGTTGCTGCTCTTGGCTCGCTTTCCACACAGACTCGAGTTAACAAGCAAGATGAATCCATTTTACACATGCTCTTAGCAAAACAAGGTGGGAACATCGGGGTACAAGAAATGTTGGAGCGTAAATATCCAAAGTAAAATGCAGTTAAAGCTAAAGAAACACAGTGGTGTTTACTTAGTTTCAGAGCACGTCAACATGATACAAGTGAGTGAAATAGTACCTGCGAATAACCCCCATAAGGAAACACACTTACAACCTACTGTGTGTGCACCAGAGCCGGTTCCAGCCGTTTTGGTGTTCTTGGTATGATGCCCTACCCCTCACCCCTCTGTGTGCACACACCGCCCCAAACATTAATGGACAACAGCTGTGTGACAGACCTTTTAAGGTTTAACAAATCAGGATGACTTGCATGTGTTACTGTGATAAAGAATTTATAAAAAAAATGTACAGAATTAAAACAAAAATGTGTCTGGATTTGGACATATTGACATTTTAAACATGATTACTGCTGTAACATTTGCAGAACTCTCCTTCTTTGATCTGTGTCTCACAACCAGCTTTGGTGGGCTGGCTGTGGTGGTGGGTCTTGAATTCAACCCTGTTATGCATGGTGGGCTTAACAGACTAATGTGGGATCTGGTCTGTGGGCTGTAAACCTTTCCACATAGGGTATGATTGGTGGGTGCTTTCTGGGGTATGCGGTTGCCACTGAGGGCGTCCTGGTCTTTGGGGTACCAGACCAGGGGTTGTGGGGAGGGCGCTGAATCCACAGTAAGTGGTTGTTCAGGGTGGCCTGGTCCCCCTGGGTCTCAGGTAGGGCCTCTGACGGGACGAGGTCGAGGTGATTCTCAGGCTCTGCCCTGGGTCCTGTACTCAACCCGTTCTTGGGTCTGGTGGTCCATCATATCTAGCCCCTGGCGCCCAAGCTCCATGCCTGTGGGGGCTCTGGCGATTTTCTGGGTGGGTGCAATCATTTCTGCAGTGAACTGCTTTAGTTTCATACTCCATGGTGGCTGTTGGTTGTCTGGGTTGTGGGACCTTTTTTGTCCGCTTTTAATCCTTGAAAGCGGCGCGATTGTATTTGCATGATTGCGTTTGTTTCTTATATTTACATTCCTCACACTCACACTCATTCATCCACTAACACACACATCCTCGTGCAGTTACTTAGCTGATCTGCAGGTTTAATTACCAATAGCTACAGTTATGTTTTCATTTACTTGTAACTTATGATCATACTTTTGTTCCTGTAGGTGCTCCTGTTGATTGTCTGCTTTGTGGTCCTACAGAGGCTTAACTTTTTTTACAGGGGTAGCAGCTGGTTGTCTGGTTTTTCCGTTTTAACTGTACAGTTGTAGTGTCACCCTTTACTCTCCTTTTCTGCTGTTCTGTCTCACCCTTTTTTTGTTCTTCATCAGATTCAGCATTAATATGTAATTTAGCAATAACCAAATTAAAAACTAAAGAATAATTCTTAAATATTGAACCATAATTTCCTTTATATCCATAAAACCCCACCCTTGACAAAGCAAGTTTGTACAGCACAACTGTCATGATGGAAAAAGTTTAATACATTTAAATACGATTTAAAACGTCGCTGCACGGTGGTGTGGTGGTTAGCACCGCAGCCTCACATCAAGAAGGTCGCTGGTCCGAGCCTCGGCTGGAGGAGGTTCGAAAGTGGGGGGCTGGTGGCCTTTCTGTGTGGAGTTTGCATGTCCCCCCCGTGTATGCGTGGGTTCTCTCCGGGTTCTCCGGCTTCCTCCCACCCTCCATGCTCCAGGTTAATTGGTGACTCTAAATCCTCCCTAGGAATGAGTGTGCGCGTGAATGGTTGTTTGTCTCTATATATGTTGGCCCTGCGATGGACTGGTGACCTGTCCAGGGTGTACCCTGCCTTTCACCTGAAACACTGCTGGGATGGACTCCAGCTTCCCCCGCGACCCATAATAGGAATAAGCGGTACAGATAATGACTAATTTTAAAGCCACATAATGGTTTATAGTTGTGATAAAATCTTCAAGTAGTGGATTTGTTGGTATAGTTTAAAAGTTAGCTGTTCTTGAGAGACTTGAGAACAATGTGTTGAATTTGAACTTTTTGTTCTCCTTATCAGATTAATATTGTAGTAATTAGTTTTTGTTCTTTTCAGAATTTGGCATTTTGTTTGCCATATAAATTACAATCTGTAATGTCTCCAGTTAAAGATGTTGTCTGTTAGCTTTCAGTTTCAATCACTTGCATTTGTTCTTTTTCATTCAAGTAAGGCAATCTTTTAAAAATCTGTTGGGGAGGAAGTAAGATTCTAAACAAAATGATGGCGTCGTTACATGGCACAGATTATATGAGGCAACACCAGTTGGTATCATGTAGGCTGTGTTATTTAGGTGTGGTTTTTCTATCAGCATTATTTTTATCTTTAAAATCTTCAGATTTAAAGTTAAAACCATTACACATTAACTTTGATCACATTGCAGTATTAATTAGATAACTGTAACAGGAAGTGGTTTTGCAGCTCTTCATAACCAGAGGCGAGTCCACAGATCTTGTGACACTATAATCCAATTTACTGTTTAGCTACACACCAATGCATACCAACACACACTCCTCCAGTCACCTGCTGACACACATACTCACACAGTCACACACATAGACAAAGACACTAAATGCAATAATAAATCTGGAAATGTGTGCAAGTCCTTCTTCCACTTTTGAGTTTTGACTGAAACGGTTTCTCCGATTTAATTATGCATCATCTGTGGATCATTCAACTGTGCTTACATAAACAAAAATTAAAACAAAATATATTATTGGGTCATCCCACGCTTTCAGCTTCAGATTTTACGGCTGAAATTTTGTGTGAGTGTGTGTGTCTATGTTAAATTATTTTATTCATTATCTTCTATCTACTATTGGAGATTTTGCATAAACTTGAGCTTGGACAGCTCACTTGACAGTGGATCAAGACATCTTATTTTTTGTTATTCCTGTTGATTTATATGACAAAAATGTGCTGCTGTGCTCTGCTGATTATAGTCATACATTTCAGTTCTTATATTAGTTATGATTTATTTTTATTTTTTCAGGCCAGCAATTTGTTTTTTTATTTTTATTTTAATTAAAAAATTGAAAGTGTCCCTTTTATACTCAGAACTCTCTCTGTGTCATCAAGCATCAGTGTACAATGGGGTCAGTAAGTACAGTACACTGCACAGTGGCTCTTTAAGTTTATATTCCTTTCTGTGTGGGTGATGGCGGCGGAGGACAGCTGTCAGATTTTACAAGCCTCATGCCCTGGAAAAAAAAAAAGTTCCAATAGCCAAAACACTAATGAGAAGCACACACAGGAGGAAAAGAGGGGCTCAATGCAGATCATGGTTGTATCGGCCATCGGTGGGGGTGGGTTCATGATGGATGACAGAGGAAGGAACAGAGGCGTCTGCCTCTCTGCATCCTCACCCCAACATGACCTGAAATGCCTCTGAGAAGAAATGCAAGCATGTGCCTTGCTTTAGCATTCCTCTGAAAACTACATGAAGCCACAAAGAGGCACATGAAAAGATAAAAACATGGAGTCTAAAAAAAACACCTGAGGCTGCGCATTTTGCAGCTGTGTCAGTGCTTATAGATCCAGCATCTGATGAATTAATGAACCGTGACACACACAAGAAGCCACACCAGTCCAGAAACTGGTGAGTGTGTGTGGGAAAGTGAGATATTGTAACTGGGCCAGACCGAAGCAGTTTTGATCTCAGTGTTAAACTAATTATTCAAAGCTTACCCATCACCACCACTATCTAAAATATAAACAGCACTTACAAAGTCATGAACTTAGAGCCAAAACTCATAATAACGTCTCTAAATGCATGCCAAGAAGGAAACTGGCTGGAAATAAATCGCTGTGTGTTAATGCATCATTTGGTCTTACTCTCATCTGTGTTCTGAATCACATATCAAAACACAAGGGAAGACTACTCTTATGTAGTATTTTTTCTTTTTGCAGTTTATTTCATCCCCAACCCCTCCACCTATTAACACACATCTTATTTTCTTTTAATAATTTGTGTCTGTTTTCCACCCCTAATGTTGTACATGTCACTGAGGTGTCTCTGTCTTAATGGGCCAAAGAAAAGGCCGCTGTCTGAAGCCCAGGCCTGGATTAGGAGAGTGGGCTGAAAGGCGAGCACAGTCAGTGTGAGGAGAACCTTGAATGAGCTCCATTGTTCCCACATAAAACAGCCCAACAGTGTTCCTCATACTGTATGAATGAGCTACAACTCTCTTAACAGCATCTTCACTTCGAAGCGCAAGAGATATGCTTTTATCTGTGTGTGTATTTGTGTGTGTGTGTGTGTGTGTGTGACCGACGATGGAGGAAACATGGGGCAGCTGCTGCTTTCTGCTACAGATTTAAAAAAACGAAGTCTGCCCTGGTTTATCAAAACTTATCTGGTGACGGGTCATTTCTGGAGGGTGTGCAAAACTGGAAAGAAAATAAATCTCAGTCAAAGCTAAAATATTACTAAACTTGGTCATATCTGGCATGCACCGAACCTCCTTGTAAAACCTATGGAGAATCGTTTGTGGCCTTCTTTTGGATTCCCCAACTTCTTCCTGCAGTCTGAAGATATGCATGCTATGAAAGTTATCCATTATGTGTGATTGTGAACATGCACAGGTGTCTGATTTTTAATATTACATTATTATATCACCATTGTCAGATGAGATGTGTTCCCTTAACAGGATAAAGTGGGTGTGGCTAATAAATGGTTGGATGATTTTAATCATCATCCAATTGATCTGAAAATATTTCAAACACCCAAAAACAGATTTAATAGGAAAGGTTAAGAGTATGTTGGAAAATGTTTCCAATTAAAGAAAATAACAACAGTTAAGAGGAATCAGGAGTTTACAGATGCAGTGTCCAATTAGGGAAAAAAGATTAGTGCTGAAGGTTAGAGCTAATTTTATTTACAGTGCACGCATTCTCTCGCTCTCACATGCACAGAAACACATACACACACATCATGAGGTTGATTTAACTGTGTCTTACAAAAGTGATCTTAAAGGTTGCTAATGCTACATCAAATTGAATAATACAGAACAATCCCAGCGTTATTGTGTCTAAGTGGGAGCTCAGTAGATGCAGAAAGATTGTAAAAGACTACATTTATCAGTATATTTATATAAATAAATAAAAAAGGGATATATTAGGGATATATATATATATATATTATGCAGCCCTAATCTATCTATCTATCTATCTATCTATCTATCTATCTATCTATCTATCTATCTATCTATCTATCTATCTATCTA
>JBAMHW010000026.1:22330119-22351035 GCA_037177495.1 Rhadinocentrus ornatus | reverse complement strand
ATTGCATTAACTCACCTATCCAGCAGAAAGCTGCAACCTCCGCGTTAGCTTTGAAGTCCCTCTCCTCATCAGCTGCCCCCATCTGGTAAATGCTCCACCCATGTACACTCTGATTTTCTCCCAGTTATTAGTTCTTTTTCTTTTCTTGGCTTTTTTTTCCTCCGTCTCTAAAATACATATTTATGAAAAGCAATTCTTGATTTTTGCTAACAAAAAAGCTACACACTGTACCTTTAAGTAGCCTGTTTTTGCTTGTTTTCTCCAAAGTTAAGCAGAACATCAGTCACAGTGATCGTTTATCTGCTCGCTGCTCCTCAGTAAGACTCTGATTGACTGGACTGCTGGAAGTGGTGCCTCTGAGTGTGTGGGAAATGTAATTGTGTCCAAATGTGTGTGTGTGTCTGAATAGAAGAAAGAGGAGCTAAAAGAGATGCGATTGACTACTGAATGAAGCTGGAAAAGCAACAAAGGAAAAACTAGATGGCAAATGAAGTGAGCAGAGAGGCAGGTTTGTTGGCAGCAGATTGGAAGTAAAAGCTGGATGTCCACTGAAGAAGAGGATAAAGGAAATGAGAGATGTTTTAGAGAGAAGTGGGCCAGAAATATATGTTTAAAAGGGTCTAACAGTAAAATGCTATTCCTCCAACATTCATATTCATTTTTCAAAGCTGTTTCACCTGCAACCAAAGGAACCAAAGGCAAGGTCACCTGCAGCAGCAGAATCAGCTAGAGGGAAGTTTTTGCACAGTACTGCTGGTTGTAAATGTGTGAAAGGCAAAAATGGGCCTTAAGCAGACCTTAAGTGCGTCTTGTTCTGAGAAGACATCCAGGTGTTTCATGCTAACAGTTTGCATGAAAAAAGATGGAAGAAACCAGACATTAACCCGCCTTGCTGCTCACTTCAGCTACTTTGGTTTCTTACAAGCCAAATGAGCGAGAGAAAAAGACTTTTCTTTCTGACCATCTCAGAATTGAATCTGCATTAAATGTTATATTATAGCTTAGTCTTAATGTTCATGTCAATACCACGCACTGTGCAGTGTGGGCATATGCATGACTTTTACAGGCTTGTCTGAATGAAGGACAAAGACCATGTCTGAAAGAGTTAATATCAAATTAATATGTCTCCACAATACCCACATAAATCAATAATATATATATATATATATATATACATGTGTGTATAATGTCTTAAAAGGGCTCTAGATCACTGATTTAGTTTTTGACCACCTGAAAACGTGACTGTAAGTACTCTGGCTTCCTCTCACCATCCCAAAGTATACATGTTAGACTAACTGGATATATGCTATAGACCCACTGGATTATAACTATGGATATATACTATTGTCCAGCCCTATGTCATGGATGATCACAAGATGCCCCTTGCAGTTATTAGTATAGTTCTTTGCTGTGTTGCCCAAAGTGAAGTCGAAGGTTTACAGTAATAACGGCAATGTAAAATTAAAGCTACAAGCCGCATTGAAGGCCCTTGTTGGTGCTCTGTCCTATGTCGCAAACATGGCGCCTGGGGACCACCCTGCCATCAGACTGTTGCTTTCACCCGCAGCTTTGCAGCTTTACGAATGTAGGAGCCCTTATTTCTTTGTTTGGTTCAGGTTTATTCAGGTGGTGGGGTTTGTTTACATTGGAAGGGCACATGTGACCTATTTTTCCCTCGACCATTGGTGGCGGGGTTGAGGGAAGGGCATATAGGTGTGCACGGGGTGTTTGGGTGATGGGAGGTCACACGGTTTTTAACGCTTCCACTAGTCAACGCTTCCGCTAGACAACGCTCCGCTATGGCTTGCCACACCACTTAAAGCTTGTCATTCATTTATGTATGGCAGTCATTTAATAAATGGGAACACACCCCAAACTTTTTTTTTTTTTAAAGCGTGTTATTACCTGGATCCCCGAAACCCAGAGCGACTAAAAAGATGAAATTAGATAGTCGCTACAACGAACTTCTGTAGTTCATGATGTGTCACCTCAGTACTTCCTGTTTCCAGCAAGCAGGGTTACACCAATGTCCAATGCATATCAAATTTGGTGAAGATTGGCCATTTTACATGGGAGGTATATTAGTTCAGTTTTTCCTAGGGGCCACCATGACCACGCCCACTGAGGACAGCAAAACATTTCTATAAATTTTCATCACACATGCTTTTAGACTGTACAGACCAATTCTGAGAGCAACATGATCAACTCTTTTAAAGGAATTCGTTAAAATGCAACATGTGAAAATAGCATCTTTGATCCAAAATGGCCGACTTCTTGTTGTTAAGGCTCCAAGAGGCTTTTTTTTAGACCTGGGTATGTTCTACAACTTTCATGTAGACTAAAGTAGTCGGGAAGGGAGGAATTTAGTTGTTGGACCGTTGGGCCGTGCCCAAGTCTGATATAAAAAAAAACAAACTCCACCATGCTTTAATTATGCCCCAATTTTCATATGTTTTAGGGCATGATTCAGCCCTTAAATAATTGATTAATTGGTCAGAAAATATTAACTGGAGACATTTGCATTTTAATAACCTCCTGATCTCAGGTCTAAATATCAGCTAGACAATGTAAACCTTACAAATTTAAGATATGTTCATTGTTTTGGGACAGAAGACAAATTGTTATTAGAGCTTCATAATATTGAGATTTTATCATTATCGCTGTCAGTATGACAGAAGGCTGTTCGCAGCAAATCTCTTGCAGCATGTAGTTTTTCTCCTTAATAGATGGTCAACTTATTTAAAAGTTTCAGAGCATCTCTTCATATTCTTATAGTCAATGTAGGAGCCATTATTCCTCTTTATTGTTTGGTTCAGGTGGTGGTGTTTGTTAATGTTGGAATGGCACATGGGACCTATTTTTCCCTCAGCCATTGGTGGCGGGGCTAAGAGGAAGTATGGAGGAAACGTGCTGACGGGAGCCTGTCCTTTTTTTTTTTACTGCTCAGAACATGTCTAGTAAACGCACGTAACATCACACCGGGTGCTTTGACAACTTAAGCTGCTATTGAGGACTTTCAACCGTAATTGGTCCTGTTCTTATGTTTTCTAATAAATGGGAACACACCCCGAACTAGCGTTACAGTCTGGTCATTGTTTTAATGAAGCGCGTTATCACCGGGATCCTCGCACCCAAAGCAACCACAAGGATAGAGCTGGATAGTTGCTACAGTTATTGTAGTTATAGTTCTATATATAGATTCTTTCTCTACTTTGCATCTAATTATCACCTCCTGTTTAATCATTGTTGTTTACCTGCTGGTTTTCCCACATCTCTGCTTTGCCAAGCAAATGTATTGTTTTGAAAAGGTCTGTGGTGTTCTTACAGGCACTGCATGACCCCATTTCCATCACCAGAGAAAGAAACTGGGTGCAGAAGTGAGAAGTGGGGAATGGAGACGACAGAGAGCCAGATAAGGGAAATAGAATGAGTATGAAGAACAGTGAAGAAGATTAGTACATCTGGCTGCTCGCCCCGTCTGAATCCTCTTTAAGACATGAGTCAGATATCTGATGGATGATGGAGGAGAATGAACGTGAAGGACAAAGTCCTTTAAACCTGTTTAATGTTTGTTGATGCAGATGTCTGAGGTTAAATGAGTCTTTTCAGAACCTTCATCAGCTTGCTGTCCTGTGATCTCACCCAAGATGGGATCATTTAGTCTGGGTTTCCCTTGTCCTCATCCCTGCTCCCATAAAGCGGCTTCCATTTCTCTCTGACACTAAAGAAGCTAACAGCACTCCTCTGATCTTACCTCTTCCTGCTCAGATCGGGGGGATGGAGCGTAGAGGAAAGGCTCATCCAGACTTCAGCCAGTTCATGCAGAGCCTCAATGTGACCTGGGCCCCGAGAGATACTCCCTAACGCTCTTTTCACACAGCGGACAAACTTTCTTTATGAGCGAACTGCTTAAACACAGGCTTGTAGGGAAGGATAAAAGCCCTGCTGGCAGCGAAACCAACAGATGGTTTCATCATCACAAATAAAGGTATCTGTTTGTAGAAAATTGATCACTATTAAGGCCATTTCACAATAAACACAACAAGGTCAGTAACCAAATAACTAATAAATAACTAAACATAAAAAAAGGTATAGCTTGTAAGGATGGAGATTGGCAGCTAAATCCCCGGTAATATTCCCCTGTCGGTAACCAACCAAACGCCGATTTCACTTTTTGTGCTCATTTTATATAAAATTTTGCTTTTAAAATAGTTTCCCACTTTAATTTCTTTGGATTAAAATTTTCAGAAATTCCGAAAACATTGTTTAGATAAAAGAATCCCTGTTCGTGGAGTCTAGGATGAATTTCTACCTCTGCTTCATGATTAGGTACCAAAGCTTGAACATTTACATCTCAGCAGATAGTTAATTACGTCTGAATTCATCCAAATAGATTTCCTAAAATGTGCATGTTAAAGGATTTTTTGTTTTAGCCACCTAACTTGTTGTTCAATATTTCCTTTGGTGGGACTTGTGGAATAAATGCCAACTTATAAAAGTGCAGCCAGTGGTTTGATTCCAATGAAGCAAAATCTATTAAAATGATTAATGCAAAACAATATTTTAACAGACTGATTCATTTGAATCAGCAGAGTCAGCCACACGCTGAAAACGTGCCAATCGCTCACTCATCGTCTTCTTAAAGGGGACTAAAACCTCCCTCTGGGGTGTTTCTTCTGCTTCTTTCCTCAGTCCGCTGAATGGTAAATAATGGTTTATGGTATCGGTAAAGATTAATTTTTTATTAAGAAGCAGACGGGGAACAAAACACAATTAAACTTGATTACAGAGACGATATGACATGTCCAGAAATTTTTCTTTTTTTTTGTTGTTGAAATTATCCTTTAAAGACCCACTCCAATGTTTATTTGCCTATTTAAAATCTTCTCAGTGGTCTTTAAAGTAAAATTAAGAAGTTTTTGGCCCTTTTCCAGGACAGTGCTTTGGCAAAGAACCAGCAGGTCATTAGCAATTCGCCTCTGAGTTGTGGGCGGAGTCAGCACTGCTCGGTGCCCCGCACCCCCTTTCTCCCGTTGCTATGTGCTGGCTCTGCATGCTAGCTGATCATTAGCGGTGCAACAAAAAGAAAAGGCATGTATCATCGGAGATATGCTGACCCATGTCTGCCTTGAAGTGTTGACTGCAAACCGTATCTGTTGCTCTCTCACAGCAAAGGTAAATAATGAAAGCTAACGTGATTAGCAACCCACTACTGCACATACGTGTCAATCCACCATCTCTTCGTCCACAGAGTCAGAACGGGCAACGAGGGCGGAGCGGGAGCTTGTGGCCTCGCCTTGTGAGGTTAACAGTAAATGTCTGGGCTCGCCTTTTTCTGCCCGCCATTGATCACAATGATTTAAATGCAGAAATACTCAGAAAAGCCAATTTGATCTAAATTTTTACAAGATATGTCCTCTAGCGTGGACATGTGGACAACATGAAAAACACAATTTTTTACCCGGAGTAAGTCTTTAATCAGAAGTCCTTTAAGCATGTCCGACAGTCAGACACTTCAGATCTCTTTGAACTAAATCCTTGATAAAAGCTTGTACATGGCAGCGTGTTCATCAGACTGTCGCCTCGCGGTAGGAAACCGTGGCTCTTTTGATCAATTCTGTTTAAAGGAGGTAAACTGATACACAACAGCTAATTCTCTGAGCTCTTGTAGCTTTAAAGGCTTGTTCAAGTGGAAATAAACCGTCTACAAAAGAGTGATTGTGATATTAGCTTAACAAGCACTTCTGGCTTTCATCCATTTGACCCTCACGATATGAACGATGCAGTGCAGAAGGAGAAGGAAGTTTGTCGGATCAACCATAACTGGTTTTTTCCTTCGTCTTGTAACGGGATATTTTCTCTCTTTTTATCAGCAGGCCTGTGGCACTCTGGGTTGTTTAATGTGTTGATATTTTGGAGCAAAGTTTTTACCATAAATTGATGTTAAAGAGTGACGAAATCAAATAATTTATGCAACTATCATCTTGAGATGCAGCTGCTGGTTATGTCTAACTACCACCGTAAGGTGCCGTCGATTCACCAAAGTTTTCGAGCTGACCGTCTCACCAACAAGACTGAAGACGCTGTCTGATGATACTGTGGATGAGCTGATTAATGGCGAGAGCTAGTCCTAATTAACCATTTCAGTTCCCAGATGATTATGTACTGTATGCTTATTTCTTAGCAATATTAGTTAGTGTTTTTGCTTGAAATGCCTGTTAAATGAAGAATTTTTCTACTATATTCTCCATAGAAAAAATAAGGATGTGTGAATAACTAAAGAACAGCAGCCCAGAAATTACAACTACTACGTGAAAAGGGCTATTTTCATATGCAAATAATGACTATGCGTAGTTTCCATATCCATTTATGGCTTTAAAAAATATAAATGAACATTATCATTCATCTATATGAATGTGAATCTCATGTTTTTAGGTCACAGGTTTATGGATCCAGATGTTTTCTGAATCCATGTTGTAGTTCTAAGTTCATGCCCTTCATAGGACTGATAAAAAGTTCTGTTTGGTTTCTATTTAGTAGAAGAACACAGTTTTTACTGAGGAATCTGTGCAGATTTCCAGTTTGAGTCATTACAATTTAGTGCTCCCCTACTATTGATTAGCTCCAGTGATAATTTCTTGTTACATTTAAACAAGAACCTAAAAGTGGCTGGACAATATCGGCTATCTAATGACAGCTCAGTATTGATCTAAATCCTAAAGCCGGCTGTCATTGATCGCTAAGCTCATCGACCATGTAATAACTACTTTATTGATGTTGTGATATTTATCATGCAATCTCAGGCAGGCCTGCTCCAGACAGGCCGGAGCTTCATTATTCAGTCATTAAAGAAAACATTAGTGTCGACACCTCTGAAGTTTATCAGTAAATTCACTTTTAAAAAAGAGAAGAATTCTCTCTGATTGATTGTTGTTCTCTCAGCCTTTCTCAGAGTGAAAGTGTTTAGAACCGGATATCCGTCCTGTCTGGTCTTTCCAATAGAAAAGTCATATTTTCTGTGGAGGCCTTTTTCTTTCCTGACCAACTTCATCATGAAACTGATGATGATGATGATGATGATGATGCAGCTGCAGCGGTGGCAGCAACAGTCAGGCTGTATCACGCTGAGGAATGAATCAGTAGCCAGGATGTGAATAATTCAGGTGATGAGATGAAGACCTTCAGCTCTGAGACCAGGCCAAGGCGAACATTCATTCAGACCTGCCCGATGCTATTCAGCCGTGCAGCACTCTGACCAGCAGCCTCTTTCTGCTGCCTTTTTTCTAGTTTATTAAATTGTTCTTGATCCTCAGCCTACATTCTGTGTAGTAAACAGAGCCAATCTTTCCCTTGAGTTTTTTACTGTAAATTGGGCATGGACCCCAGCTTTATGAATGTTTAAAATGTAAGAGATTGCGAGCCTCCTGCGAAGCTTACAGTGTTTTTAACCTCCTGGGTTGTCTCTATACTCACATTGCTTTCAATAAGCAGTAATCCCAGTTAAAGTTGCTGTTGTCTTGTTTCTCAAACGTCCCAGCAGAGTATTTTCTACTTGCCTTGCTGACTGTGTTAGTTAGCTTAAAAAGTCCAGATATTATTCACACTTTACCTGGACTTCCAGCTTCCACCTGGAACCTAAATTATAAAATTTCTATTCAGCCCGAGTAGAGAATTTAGAAACCCAGGAAAAACATCCAGCTAGCTTTGATTTCCAGCTTTGTTTAGCAGAATAGCTGCTGTTTGACACATAAATAATATCTGAATTAAGTGCTGTTTCTTCTACAGACCATTACACATAACAACTAAAAGGCATCGATTATACGGTGAAACACTGAAACGCTGTTTGTTTAAAAAAGAAAAGATGGATTTTAGTAATTACCTGTGAGACTTAAACCACGATCACAAGGGCTGCACAACGTTTTATTATCCAAGTTGCATTTTCATTTACCTGGAACATTTCCTGTTTGCTCCTTAGGTAAAAATGCACATGATTTGCATTTATTGTTCAGATTTTATAAAGGTTTGGTTAAAATTTGTAAACTTGGTAGGAGACACAGTTGAGGACTTTATTGTTGTTGTGGGGCTTCACTGCAAGCCTGGGTCCTATTCCAGAAATGTAGAGATGGGGACGTTTATGGCCACTAATGAGGTTTCCAATAATAAATCATGTTACTGTAAACAGGGGAGGCCAGCTAGTTTGTCATCATTAGCTACAAAGATATATTCGCATAATCCTTTGAGAAGCAGAGATTGGCGTAAAAATTCTATTTATATTTTTATAGCAACAAGCCCAAAAGCCAGACTCTGTGGGGTTGTATCAGTAGATTTGGCAACAGAAAATATCTAGAACAACTTAAGCTGGTTTCAGTACATCATTTCCAGAGATACCCATAAATCTTTCAACATGGTTGTAGAAGAGGAGGATGCAGGTGCCTGAACTGCCAGCAAATATTTCTTCAGTATAAAAACTTTACTTATCTTCATTACTTTGAAAACTGCAAGTTTTGCAAGAGTAACATAAATAAATACAGTAACTATAAGCATGTTATTGCAGTAAAAGTTGTGCTTTAAGGTGGAAAGGGGTTTTTGTTCATTGACAGGTTGTATGCAGGTGAGGTTTCAACTATCTGATGAGAGTGCAGTGAGGCAGAAGTTATAAGTGGTTTCGGGATTTGTTGCCTCGCTAAATGTCAAAGAATCCAAGTAAAGCCCAGAATATTGTGACACCAGCAGAAAGCAGAGGCTGAGCAATCATCCCGTTCAAGTTATTAAATGTCTTTGTTTCAAATTGCCGCATTGTGTCTGCTCTTATGGTAAGACATATGGGTGATTGTCATGTTGCCTGGCAACCAGTTTAAATTTTGCCGTGTTGACATCCCAACATCTGTTGAAATTTACTCAGCCGCCTGAATGCAGTGTTTTTATTTTAGGAAACTGTAGTTTATAATTGAGCCTGACAACTTTTAGTACAAATCTCCAAGCTGTTTATATTTACTTCTATGTAGTAAAATCCTCCCACTTTGGTTCTGTTTAAACTGGTGTGAACACAGACTGGTTCGCCAGAAAGCACCCATGTTCTGAGACTTTGAGCCGGTGCCAGAACCAGAACCGTGTCTCTGAAAGCACTGATTATGTGAAGGTCAGGTAAACACTTTAGTTTTCTATTTTATGACTTAAAATTAATTGCATTTGATTATGTCGACCAAGTCACAACTACTAACAAAGCTTTTTTTAATTTTTTGCTTATTATGGCTAAATAGCAGTTGAAAAATCATTTTGTTTGCATATTTCTCTCTTTTGGTTAAATATCTCTTGGCTTCTTTTCTTTTCTTCTAAGTGAAGTTCTGAGTAAAATCACAGCCACCGTTAGCGTTGCTTTCTGCTTCTAGCTAGCGCTAGCTAGTTGCTAGCGAGATGTGGATTATAAGGCCAGACTTATACCAGCGATTTTGCCGACAGAGAGCAGTGGTCTCTTAGCTGTTTGTGCTACAGAAAATACTAGAGGCAATTTAGGAGTTGCTGGGTACAGATAGGGACACATCTTTCCCATCCCCACTTAATTCTACTCCCATGAACCTTTTCTTTAAGGGATCTTCTGCTGGGGTGTTGGGAACTGTTTGGATCACTAGATGACCTTTTCCTGCTATTTAAATTTCAATGTAATGGTTCATATGAACTGGACAGTGTATATCAAGGGTATAATAAGGGTGAACCAACAGACTATTTAAATGATTCATCACAATGTGGCATGTGCCGATTCAAAATAGATTCATAAATGTTCAAAATTAATTATTTTTCATAATAATTAAATGACCGGAACACAGCTACAAGGTGTGGTCAGAACATAAAAGCATGCCACAGGACACTTTGGGTGATGGACCAGACCATAAAAACCCAAATGTTTGCAAACGCTAGCCCTTTGAATCTCTGTTGTTTACTGTTGCCACCCGGACACTTTAGGGGGACGGACCGGTCCGTCACATTAATATGTTCAGACGGCACGCGCGACTTTTATGTTCCGGCCACACTTTGCAGCCGTGTTCCTGTCATTTAATTACTATAAAAATGAATTGATTTTGAACATGAACATTTACAAATCGTAATTGAATCGGCACATGTGGCATCAACAAAAATAGGTTAAATGGTGAATCGGCCCAATAACAGTAAGACTTCAGCGTCTCATACGTTCCCAGCCCAGGTTAGCAGCTGCCGGAACTGTTGCTAACACATTTTTCTTGTAGACTCCAGGGAAACATAAGAGCATAATATAAAAACATGTTGGATTTATTTATGGTCGGATATACTGTAACTAAAAGAAGGTGGAGATAAGTTTGTTTGTTACTGCAATTAATGTTGAATTAATGTTGAATGGATTTAAAAGTATGAAGTTCCCACGTCAAAAAAACAAAAAACAGAACGTGGGAAATATATGCATTAAAAATAATCGAGTTAATGATAAATCGAAGCACCCTGACTTGTAATCGAGTAATGAAGTAACTAAAATGGCACACTCCAAATATCAATTAACGTACAATATTTCCATAAAAATGGATTGGGCGAATTTAAGAGCCGTCTCATGTCTGGATAACGTGGCATCAGAGATCGAGATGGACTATGTGAATTAGTGCACAATTCTTTAATTCTCATTAAGTTCCTGCAACTTTGGCATTTTGAAGTATTTTCTATTAACTTGGGAGATTTGATGAGGGATTCTTTTAACTTCGAACCACTTCCACGTTGTAACTACACATTGAAAGGACTTTTTTACTCTGAGTCATCGCGGCCATCGGGTAGGAGCTGTGATTACAAGCAGCCGTGTGCGAAAGAAATCCTCTCCTCATACAGCAACTGTGCTATTTCTGCTCGTAAAGAGCGTGTCATCCTTTAGATTTTCATCGTCCTCTGTTTTGATTATATCAAACTTTATTTGATGCTGTCATCTTCCCAGTGAATCTCAATTTTACTTTCCTTCTGCGTGTGTTTCATCTCCCGTATCTCCCCCTGTCTTCCTCTGACACATCTCCTGAAGGGATTGTGGGAAGCCGGATTGATCTTCGGCTCTTGCTGTGTGGTCAGCCCCATAGGAAATGTTTGTGTAATGGTTTCTATATGAGCGCTGTCAAAGCAGATGAGGATCCAGCTCTCTCTGTGTTGACAAGGCCCAGCAGGGAACACTAAGCCCCTTTTTAACCCCTGCCGCTTTCCATTGGCCCTTCTCATTATTTCTGTATGACCGTGTTTTTCCTGTGATGAGTCGTGACTTATAAGGGGGGAAACGTCTGTATGGTACCTGTTCAGTATAGATATGCAGGTTATTTCGATCATATCTTATGTAGGAGTGCTTTATAGCTATATCTTTGATTCTTGGTTTCTCAACAGCTGTCTTAAATCTCTGAAACCATCTGTCTCCTTTTTTTCCACCAATATTTACAACTCAGAACCTTTTCCTTTCCCCTCATATTTCTCTTTGAGATTTACAAATGTTTACACCAGGCTGTTTGCTTGCTACGCTAAAGCAACACATAAAAACACTCATAGCAACCAGTGTTTTCCTTGTCATTCCTAATCTCTGGTGTTTCTCGTCTGCAGTGCACCTACATCTCTCTGCTCTGCTCTTCTTAACCTCACTTGTTTCCTCCCTTTTTCTGTCTATTGGAAGTTGATGGTAATAATGCCATTGTAGATTTGCCTCGGCCCCCTCCATCACTCCACATCAAAGCCTCGCTTGTTTTCCGGCTCCCTCTTCTTCACGGTCTGTTACTTGTTGACACAGAGATGATGTTTAGTGTGTGCTTGTGCATTTGCACACTTAAAAGCGACTTCTCTGCCTTCATTTGCATCCCCGGAAGGGCCGTTCCCCAGACTCCTAAGATGTTTTACTTCCAAATGTGGATGTGGACTTGTTTTGTAATATGAGGCTAAAATGTGACAGTCAGACACTTTTCAGGCTCTCCGTGAGCTCATTTACACTGAGTGAAAATAGAAAAGGAACATATAGAAAGAAAGAGGCGTCCAGGGTTAAATGGGGCAGAGTAGCATCCAGTATAATTCATTCATCGTAAAAACTAGGACATAATCCACTGCTCTTCTCAGGGTATTTACAGCATTACAGAGCAGGAGTTATCTATCCGTCTGTGTCTACGTCAGAGGACGGCATCACCTCTGCAGTCTGTTCTCCTTTTTAAGATATTTGTGCAGCTTTCCAGTTACCTGCAACACAGGCAGCTAATATGCTGATTTTTGACATTTAAATGTAATTTGTACTGATGCAACATGGAAATAAAAATGTCTAGAATTTCAATTTTTCAGATGAAATCATGTTTTGTTTATGATGATAAATTTTCTCTGGTATTTGTGTTCTGCAACACTCATAACAGTCCTGTTAGCTTTTGATAAAACCTTTTCATCATGTAACCCTGAATGGTGAATAATAACTCTTCTGCAAAATACAGCTATCTGCATATATGAATGATAACACAGGAAGTGCATTTGGATGTGCTCGCTCTGCTTTCTCATTTTCTTTGAGGATTTCCTAGAGTGGCTACACCACCATCTTTGGTCCTCAAACTAAAGCATTTCATGCAGAAAATAGTCTCAGGATGGTCTCTGTTGCAAAAACATAAGTTCCTTTCATATATCTCTCTGTGTCTTCAGGTTTCCTCATCACATAGAAACTGTAGAATTTAACTGGAATCAAAGTCATAATATTAAACCCTTAAATAAATAAATACAGTAAAAAAAAAAACAAGGGAAAAAAAGAGACTGGAATAAATTAAATTTGATAAATAACAAATTTATAATATATAATATAAAATAAATACACAAATGATACCAAATGAATGAAAAAAATTAATCAATTAAAGAAAAAAAGTAAAAAAAAATTATATTTAATTCTGTTTAATGTATAAATTATTTATGTTTTGGGTGTTATTCAGTTTTACTCGGTTGATTAGAAAATAACTTGTTGTGTTCAGAACTAACCACCTTCAGTACTCCTGGACGTTTCATCTGCTTGTTGATATAAAATCTATGTATTCAGGCTGGTGACAGGCTGCTGTTTATGCTCCACCTGTAAATTGCTCCTCAATAATAGAAGGAGCCAAATAACAGATAATGGTGATCCATCTATCAGATCTCAGACGTAAGCCCCCTCTGAGGTAATAAGCTCACTGAATTACAACCTCGAGAGCTATAATAAGGTTAAACACCACACCACAATATCCCCACATGTCATTGTCCCCTCACTGGTGGAGGCTAATTGGCTGATATGGGTCTATTTTCCTCCAGGGTGCATGTCTCGACAGATCTTTTTGTCCGGCTCTGTCTGGATGCTTTGACTCGTGTGAGCTGAATGAGCACAGTTCAGCACAATAACCACTCAGCAGTATTAAAGACGCTCCATCGAGACATTTGAGGCATCATTTGGTACCGATCACACATTAGATACATCAGGATTGTGCACAAATGTGAAATAAAACAAATTTTTCATGAAGACAGAAAATTTGAGTAAATTGAATTGAATCTAACTTTATTTAATTCACCCTTGCAGCAGAAGGACGTTTGACGGCTCCTCACAACAACCTTTAAGACCACAGAAAAAAATCCAAGTGCAAAGTTTTGAGAGAGTGCAGGACTCTTGGGTGCAAGAAGATCTCAAACTTGAGTGCAGGATAATTGTATATTCCGCACCAAATTAGAGAGAGAGCAGAGTTTTAGTTCAAGCACAACATACACAGAAAAAAATTCACTAGCAAATAGCCAGTAGCCTCCTACTGGTAAACGACTGCGTGGATGTTTCAGCTGCAACAAGTTATTTAACCCCAACTGATGCAGTGAGCAGCTTCTTGTCCTATAACAACCATGTGCAAAGACACACGGTTGTGGAACAGAAGTTAATCTGCTTCAGAAAGGTCGACTCATAGACATCAAGCTAAGAAAACATCGAAGGAGATGCAGAAACTTCTAAAACTTGGTTAAAAACTGTCCAACGCATTAAAAACTGAAAGGATAGCGTGGAACCATCAACTTTCAGGGAGAGATGTGGTTGGGAAAAACCCTGAATGATGGTGATCGGCGATCACTTCAATGTTTAGTGAAATCAGGTCATAACAAACCAACAGTGGACTCAAGAGACATAAAGATGCGAGACTGCTTTTTGATTTCTCTTCAGATCTTAATACGATGCAGCCTCACATCCTAGCCGATAAGCTTTTAACTCCTTTGGTCTTGATGCATGTCTGGTGGGTTGGATTTAATGTTTCCTCACAGAAAGATCACAACAAGTAGGAGCGAAAGGAACATTGTCCAGCCGATTAACATCCTCCACTGACTCACCTCGAGGTTGTTTCATCTGCCCGTTTTTAGATTGTACACACAAGCGATTGCGTGAGCCCGCACGCGGACGGCTTTATTATAAAACACGCAGACGATTCAGCTCTAGTTGGCCTGCTGAGCCGTGATGATGAAGATGGCCACGACCAGGTGTGAAGAAGCCTTCCTCCAAACCAATGTCTCAAAAGCAACGGAGGTTTGCGTTGGTTTTAGACGAGCATCTCCAGTTTCCCAGTGGAGTGTTATTATTAACAGCTAGTTGAGCTGGTGACCAACTACAACTATCTTTGCACTAAAACTTATAAGATGAGATTTGATTTGAACTGTGATGGTTTGCTAGAAACTTCAGCTTTGCCTCTTTTGTTTGAGGAAACGTCAAGATGGATCAGAGCCTGATGAAAATGTTTTATTTCCTTGTCAATCATTTGTTGCTATGGAAACCTTGCCATCAAGGACAAGGACTACCTAGGGAGAACTGCGCCCGCCGGGTGACATTCAGCAGCCTGGGTGACGTATTTAACATCAGGGTGATAAAGAAAGTGAAGACCGAACTCATCCTCTGAACCTTGAATACGAGCTACTTCCTTCTGGTCTCCCCGGTCTGGTCCTCCAGCCTCTAAAAGCGTTCCAGGTTTTCCTTCGGGTCTCTCCATCCGGCCTCTAAACGCCACGGAGACGGAGAGGAAGCAGCTCTGTGCTGCAGATACTTTGCACCTCTATTTATTGGGTATTTTTTTTATCGTGTACCTTGTTTTTGGATGACTGGACTGAGCATCTTTTTTAATTAGCTGCTCATAATTTCTGTACTTTTACGTTTCTTCGTGTTATAAATGTGATGATTGTACATGTCTGCTGCAAACCAAACTGCCCTCTCGAGGGACAAATTAATAAAGTGAAGATTGAACTCTGGACCAGTGGAAGAAGGTCATGTGGTCTGATGAGTCCAGATTTATGGTTACAGTAATTTTGTTTGGTTTTCGACCTCCTGAATCCTGGAAAGATACAACGAATGACAAGATCCACACATCTGTGTTTTTTAAAGACAACTGTTTTGTTGAGTGGTGAGCTCCTATCCACCACCTATCCACTCCTTAATAAACTTTTTATACCTGATCATTTAAGTGAACTTCATATCTGATCTGTTTCACAAGTGTCCTCATAATACTTTGAATGATCATAAATACGGACTTGCAATATGTACAAATAGATGACTTTTTATTGGCTACAGCTTTCCAACAGTTTGGGAAGAGGACTTGACCTCGTAGAAAAGATGCTGGATGGTTTGCTGGAAGTCAGACAGGCCCATGGCAGGCAGGCAGGCAGGCGGTCTGGGTGTGTGTGCAGTGCTCTGCAAGATGTCTCCCTAGCTCCATCCCTATCATCATTATAAAAGCAGATAGCGAACAATAGCCTGTCAAAGCTCAAACTCACCCTTCTCTTTGATTCTTGTTTCTCATTTAAAACAGCCCCTCAGGGTGGTCTGCTTTTCTTACTTCTGCAGAGGGCTAATTCATCGGTTAATTAGTTGTCCACCCTAAAGTTTACTGTGGAAAAAAACAGGGCAGCCTGAGCTCCTTCCAGCAGTATTTCCACATTCCCGACCACAGCCTCGGGTTCATGCATGTGTGGTTGAGTACAGAGGTAGCTGACCTTCACTTGTACTGTACGCTCCCCCTCGGCCTGTGGAAGATTTTTCTTTGAATGCCACAGCGGCCTGTGAAAGGCCGTCATAATTCAGAGTCTTTAATGAGACCAGAGCAGAGCGGGCAGGAGCTTCCCCGGCTCTCAGAACTACGGATGAGAAATATCCATAAAGGCTTATTTCATCATTCTGATCTCAGACTTTGTCAGGCAGCAACTTCTGATTACCTTTATGTTCAATAAATCAAGTTATTTTAGTTTCATTTGGAGCTTGGTGATGATTTCGTGGTCATATCTTTAAATTCCAAGTCACGTTTAATACTAACTAGTCTGCCAAAAAACCTCAATTGAAATATCCAAGGAATTTTAAATCCACACTAAACCTTTATTTCCCAGCGTCTGGTCTTTAGCTTAAACTGAGAACTACTCTCTCCCTGTACTCCCTGGATGCAAATTTATTCAGATTAATAAATATGCTCCTAACAGATTACTTAGGCTCCGTTCACACTGCTGCTCAATTCCAATTTTTTTCCCATAAGTGGCTCATATCGGATTTTTAATGAAAGTCTGAGGGTTTTATTTTCATATGTGGTCCTAGATTGGAAACGTATCCGGTCTGTGTCCAAGCGACCTGAGTCTGAACGGTCATGCCACATTTTATCAGACAGCAGAGAGACTTGGCACAATGACAATGCAGCAATATCGGGTCTAGTCAACTAGTTTACCATCAGTCTAATATCGCAGAGGAAATAATAAACACACAACACAGGATGGACTGTTTATTTCTCATCTTGGCAAAACTAAATATACATGATTTATATTCAGATAGCAACTGTTTCCTGCTCTGGTGGCTGTGATGGCTGCCAAGTTGTTCCCGAATGTGTTTTCTACATTATGTTGTTCTTTTCTCCTCATTAACACTTTCATACAAGTACCAACAAGCTCCGGCACACCAACGCTGCAGACCCGCCGTCTTATTCCAGCACACAAACGCTTCTTATAAAGCCGCGCAGCGTGTCAGAAGTACTTGCTCGTATCATGCTTAAGCCGTAATGCACACACTCCTAGCATCTGCTCACCGCGCACACACCGAGCTATCATGGCAGAAGCAGACCTACTCCAACACAGCATGTTGAAATAGTGGTGGCAGATGCTCTCCCAGGGCCAGACATCACGGTGCAGCACAAACGAAGAGCAGCATGGTGTAAAAGCTCCCTAAAAGCAGCGTCCGGGGTTGGATGTTGGACAGAAAGAGCGCTCCATCACTGGGCGGATTAAACCAGAGCAAAACTGGGTTGGAAGACGTGCGAGAAGTGTGGAACAGATATATCTAAGTCTCTGGATGCCTCTACATGCCACGTTCACTTCTACCGTTTCCTCACTCGGATTCACCCACTTCCTCTGCACCAGAAGAGATCAAAAGGAGGAGAAATGATGATAAACCAGTTCCCCTCCTCTTGCTGTTCTTCTCTCACTCTCAGGTTATTTGTGTATGGTTGAGTGGCTGATCCATTAAACAGAATAGGTTTACGAAGCCTTTAGCCTGAAGTAAATCAATAGAGAACAATTAGAACTGATATGAATATGCATTTCCATCTAGCTGAGAAGCGTTTGATGGTTTTTCACTTTATTTAGACTCATAAATATAACAATGAAGCTCAAACTCAAAACAGTTTCCCTTCAGAAAAGGAATCAGCAGCTGTTTTGATGAGAAAGAAATTGTTAAAGGATTTTAAGAAAGGAAAGAGGAAACATTGGATCATTTCAGCTGCTTAAATGTGATTGTTGTTGATGGTTTGAATTACAAAGAGGCTTTTGGGAGCCTTATTTTCTGGCACATGACTTCCCACGTCACATGCACATGAATATATATTAGTTTACGTCAGCGTGTAAAAACCGAGTTGCTGCCTGTGACTTTCTGCTACTTCTTTCTACGTAATATAATAAGATAATTAATGCAACAACAGCTCCTCTAGTTAGTCTGACTGCAACAGAATGGATCGCCTTGGTCTTAGTTCAGAAACACTCACATCACCTGACCAGGTAAGTCCGGTTTATTAACCTACCTCCGGCCAGTAGTGGCCTCAGCATACTGAGCTCCAAAACTTATTACAGTTTTTGTACAATAACAAACGTGTGGCTGATCCATTAAAACTTAATGAGCAGTGTGATTTATACCTTCAGAAATTAGATGCCCCCACGCGTGTGTGACCAAAGAAGAAGCAGCAATCACCAGTATGACGAGGAGCAACTCTGCTAAAAGACGCTAGCAGCATCCAGACCAAACCTTATTTCCTCCTTGATTAGGTCTCTAATTAACAATAGCATTGATTTAAGGACATTATTATCTTTTAGCTGTGTGTTTATTTAAAAAAAAAAAACATTTTACCAATGAAGTGCTACAAAAATATGATTTTTTTAATCTTTTGACTAACTTAAGTCTGAATCATAACTATTAACTTTACATGTATTTCTTAAATAATTTAACCCTTCAATGCTATTTTCAGAATATTGTTTTGCACGATTAAAGCATCAAATATTGTTTTAATTTTAAATATGAAATATTTAGTGTTTTTTTATATAAAATATTTTGTGTTTTATGGGTGCAAACTGGGATTTTTTGCAGGGAGTTATTAGACCCTTGAATATGATTTTGAATACGTTTTTCTTTATATGATGTGAACATTTTAAAGCATGCAGAACATTGTTCATTTAAACGTCTGATTGATCTCATAAAGAAAAGTAGCTGTGATTTTGTCTCGTATCGATCCTGAATCAAATAAAATCAGAATTGCATTGTGGCACTGACTCGAAATGTCTTGTGATTCCTAACATTTATTGTCATTTTATACACTGAAAAACAAAATTTTAATGGGCAAACATATTTGCTCAGTATAAACAAAACAAATAGCAGTTTGAAGGAGTTAAAATTTCTGGCTTTTATTGACCCGATGGTGCAGAGTCGGGAGCACTTGCACACCTCTGGCACATAAAGAGCGCGTGTTCATGCACAAACTGAAATCTGCCAGATAAATATCACTTAAAGACCTTTTCTGTTTCAGCTGAAGCTCCAGTTTCTCTCTTCACACGTGTTTAAAAAGTGCAGCGTCAATCCTTTCAAATGAAATGGAATCAAATTAAATTCCCACCTAAGCCTTCCTTTCACTCATTTCCTGCTCTCGTGTATATCTCAGTATGTCCTAATTAGTCTGCACTGTTATTCTGCCCTCTGTCTGACTTTAATAATTAAAAAAAATTATTGGTGCATGGAAACCAGAAAGAACCTGAAGGGAGAAAAAAGGACTCAAACATTAAGGCCAAGATTTCCAACGTCAAGGATAAAATGAGAGAATGCACAAAATACAGCTCATGCTCATGTTTTCATTAATTCAAGTGCTCATCAGGAATATTGTTCCCTCCTTTTAGGTTATTAATTTTCTCATTTTCTTTATTCTGTTTAGTGCTGTTAATCCTGGAGATCAAACAACCTTGCACTCATGTTAATGGCGTGCACACGCCGAACATCTTAAGTACGCTTAGCTGGAGTCCAGCACTTTTACATGAACATGAATGCTTGTGAAACTCAAGCCAAATGAGTTCACCCAGTCCAGATTTAGATCATTGAAAGCTGGTTAATCTCTCTGTCTTTCACTGTACAGATTTAAATCTGTTATCGAACACATTCCTCCTGGAAAAATTAGTTACCTAGTAACTAAAAACCAAACCTTTCCTGCATGTTTCATCATTGCGCTGATGTTTAGTCATGTCTTAGCTATGCACTTTATGGTTTATTCCTCTTACTAATTCTTTTCTTCTCATATTCACCGGTGTAGTAACACCTCACCGCTGCACATCACACTGTTGTGTTCAGTTTCTGTTATCATTATTTACTTTTTATTGTTTACTTTTTTATTGTCTCTCTTTATTTATTTATTTAGTCTATTGTTTAATGTCTCTTTTACTTTGTGTTTGAGCTGCTGTAACAGTGAAGTTTCCCCACCGTGGGATCAATAAAGGATCTGATCTTATCTTAAAGTTAGAGCTGAAGGATGGAAAATGGAAACAAATTGAAAATGGAAAACACAGAATTGGGAAAAAAAAATAATCCGATTTTTTAAATTACAGTGTTTTGGTTAAGTTTATCTCTTGTCTTAATTTTTTTTTTCTTTTTTCTATTTAATTTGTTTGTTTGTTTGTTTTACCTGGAAAGACCCATTGAGATTACAAAATCTATTTTTCAAGGTAGTCCTGGCCAAGACAGCAGCATTACAGTAATCATTAAAACAACCAATCAACAAACATGAAACACCCAGTATAAAATATCTAAAATATATAAAACGAGGGCAATAGATACAGAAAGGATAGCAGTTGCAGACACCTACTGAGTCAGCCTCCCAGCACTCTTAAGACTTTTTAAAAAGCTCTAACTGAGATCAGCTTCTGCAGTTTTAAGTCAGTTTGTAAGCTGGTCCAGGCTGCAGGGGAGGAGCTTTAGGGACTGTCAATCAAAGAAAATCCTTAGACCGTAGTTACTCGACCTAAACGAAATATAATCACAAAGATAAAAGGGAAGCCGTGAATGGATTTATAGAGAAAATAAAACCACTAAACATAAGGATGCAGTAATGAGTGTGAACTTTGCAGCCCGTTTATGGTCTATCAAGAAAAGGAAGGTAGCATCAATCAGCTTTTTTCTGGCAATATAGAAGAAACAGGATTTATTCCTTTCCAATCAAATCAAACTTTATTTATAAAGCGCTTTTCAGGCCAAATTCAACACAAAGTTTATGCATATTAAAAATAAAACAAGCCTTCTGGTCTGGACTCTGGTCTGGACTCTGGTTTGGACTCTGGTTTGGACCCTGGTCTGGACTCTGGTCTGGACCCTGGACTGGACTCTGGTCTGGACTCTGGACTGGACCCTGGTCTGGACTCTGGTCTGGA
>JBAMHW010000026.1:22299467-22312454 GCA_037177495.1 Rhadinocentrus ornatus | reverse complement strand
CGCTCGTTCTGCTGGGGGACTTCAATGCTCACGTGGGCAATGACAGCGAGACCTGGAGGGGCGTGATTGGGAGGAATTGCCCCCCTGATCTGAATCCAAGTGGTTTTTTGTTGCTGGACTTCTGTGTCTATTCTATTTTTATTTAATAAGGTTAATTGGTAATTGTATAAATTGTATTGTTAATTATTACCTCAATGGAGGGCACCTTTTGTTAATTGATTTTCTTTTACTTTTGCCGGACTAGATACCGACCATTGGACACCTTTTGTTTTTGTATTGTTTGAACCTGCTTTTGTAATAAATTATTGTAATTATCTTTTGGTCCGGCTCGTGTTTTTATCGACCCCGATTTCCCTGGAATATTGACGTCTTTTTTTATATAATTTATACTTCTTCTATTTATTTGCGGGCATTGTCACTGTCGCTCTGACAAGCGAAGTTTAGTGAAGTATCAGAAACTTTGACCTAGATCCTCCTTCTTATAGTCTGGACTCTTCTAACATAATATCCGATATTGTGGACTGCTGTGAGAGAATCTGGGGGACTACATAACGGGAGCAGGACCAGCACAAATAAGCAACTACACTCAGAAAAACAAGCCCAAAAACTCGCAACTGACGATGTTTGCAAGAGACTTGTAAGAAAAACCAGCTCAAAGTCATTTAGCAACTCTGCTGCCTTACTCCAGCGCAGTCTTCATCCCTGCTTTGATCTAGCGGCAGTTTACCGGCGCACCGGTAGCCTCACACACTGATTGGCTGAGTGCACCGCATAGGGTGGCTTACCTCACGTGCAATTGGTCCGCGTGTTTGCTGACCGCTACCGTAAAGACTCTAAAAGTTGCGTCAGTTAAAATTAAAGCACCCATTTAGATTTTATATTTTAACTCTGGGTCCATGTGGGACAGGTTCTGGGTCCAGAAACGGACCGCGTTCCGCTTGTTAGTGACCTCTGCTCTAGTAGGTAACTTTACTAGGTAGTTTCCATGGCGATGAAGCTGGTTTTATAGTGAGGGATCCACTCTTCCTATCATAGACTATCTTGGGCTTCACTTTTTTCTGGATCCTCATGGTGTCTCTAAGGTGGATGTGGGGGGTTTCCCTGGATCCTCCTGAGTCTGACCATTGATAGAGGCTGAGATATTTACCTGCCTACCACCTCTAACACCTGGAGATGTTCACTTTATTAGCTTCTGCTGTAGCACGGTTCCTCATCAGACATTACTCATTCCTAGATGAACTGGGCTGCTGTCCTCTGGTTTTCACAGGAAATAATGTGGTTTTCTTTTAGGAGGAGATAACATTTACATTTCTGTGTTTTTTCAGACAGGAGGCAGAAGAAATATGCCTCATCGAGAAGCGGTTAGACAAAATGAAGAGAAAAGTAATGGTATCAGACAAATTTTGAGTATGCAAACAAAAACTGTCTAAATATGTCACAGAAAACACTAATGTAAGCATTTTGTTTCCATATGGGAGTAATTCATCCATCAGCTCTGACAAAGTACACTTCTCTCCTACTAAAAGCAGCATTTCTAAGAAATGATGCCTGTCAAGGTAAGCGACACTTTTCATATTCAGAGCTGTTTTGTACAGTCTCAGCTGTTTTAAACCTCAGGACGGAGCGGCTTTAGCGAGATGAGGCTGTCTCTGCTTTTTTATTTTCTCCATAAAGATGCCAAACACTCACCTTTAAGCCCATGAAATGCACTTAAATCATATCTCTGCTCTGCCAAGCATTACCTCTCTTATGTCTTTTCTGCTTTTCCCTGTATTCAGTAAGATTTCTGCTGTTCATTCAGCAAATTCAAATCAGTTTAAGACAAAAGTTTGTGTCACACCTCATAGTTTTAGATTTTTACACTTCCCTGTGTAGCTGCTTGGACAGGATTTGTTTGAATGCTTATGGTATGATCTTTTCCTCAGGCTGAGTGCAAACACTTTGCATCCCGACCATGAATACACAACACAATCTGCGTGTGTGATGCTTCAGGATATTCTCTGGATGTAAATCCTTTGTTTCAAACAGAGGCCAATCTTTTTGCTTTCCAGAAATTGTCTGAGTCCCCGTTGAGCCTTTTTATATTTCCTGCAGTCAAGTTCAGATTGTTGCTCAGGTTGGAGTGATTTTACTTTCCAATGAGCAGCTGTGAGGCCGAACACAGAGGTCACACATTTAATCTGGTGTATTTTATTAACACAGAGATAGCTCTGAGCCATGTTAATGCATTCTGTAGGAGCAGGAGTCCCAGTGTGAACCTCCTACAGGTGCTGTGACAGGGCTAAGAACTTACTGGAGAGTAGCTGGAAGTGTTGCTGCCTACACTTCAACCTAAAACACTCTGATCCGTAAATCTTTTCATTCACAAGCACATTTTTTGTGCTGCTTTTTTGCAGTTTTGCATCTAGATTACAAACCATGACTATCTTCTATAAGCTCACAAAGAAAGCACAGATAACTTGAGCTTTTCCATTATCTAAATGTGTCTCTCTGCAAGCTTTGAGGACTCCCACAACCTGCAGTATAAAGGTGAATTCATACCTTTCATCAACAATGTAGTGCTGTTGTGTATGAATTAATCATAGCTTATCCGGTCGTATTTTATCTGTTGCAGCATCACTGAACTATACCATGCATAATCAAGCCAGAGCGTGCTTTAAATATACAGCATACAATGAGTTCAGATCATGTTCATTCATGTTTGCCTCTATTGTTGTGAATTCTTTTTTTTTCTCGGCTGCGTGATTCATTTTCCCCATCAGCTGATTACTCATTACCTGTGTTGTATCAAGTCATCACTGACACTTGGTCTATGTCATCTTCTTTCCCTTGTCTTTGTTAGAAAAATTTGTCAAACTTTCTTGGCTTTTTTCCCCTAGGTTTTCCTAGTTTTTCTCATTTGGTTCATGAACTTCAACTTTTTGTATTGTATTTTCTGGATTTTTCACCTTTTCACTACCTTGGGATTTGTTTTCATACTTCTTGCCTCTCTGTCCACGACCTTTCACCTGTAATAAAGACAGACTTTCAGACTTAATCTTCCTCCAGTCTTCTGCTCGGAGGTCATCCATCTGTGAACTTGGTACAAATAAAACGGTTTACACTTTTCTGCAGCAAACTGCTATCAACAAATCTGTTTACTTCAATTAAATAATTGAATTATTAATCATACAAGGGTAAAGGAGCTCCAAATAAAAAAGCATTTTCTGAGGCTGTGTGGCTCAAATGGTTTCTCCTTGTACACTGGACTCTTTACAGTATGTGTAATGATGATACTAATCACAACAGGCAAGAGAAAAGTTTGTTACCAGTTGGATCAACTAATAAAGCAAATTTATGTGGAATTGCCCTCCAAATACCACATGAGTCAAAGAGGAAACCAAGAGAATTCATGCCAGAAGCAAAGCTGAGAGAAAGTGGGAGGAAATTTTAACCAATTCTTCCAAAATAAGATTTGTGCATTCTTGTGTTCTGCTACCTGTTTTGAGTTGCTTAAACAAACTGCTTGGGCAGTTTAACATCAGGGGTTTGTTTACTTGTTTTCACTTCAAGCAACAAAACCTGTTTCTAGCAAACTGCTGCATCTATTTTTAGTGAGTTTTCAGGAGTGCTTCCTGCTCTACTGAGCTGACCCAGAAATCCACCTAAAAGGGCTTTGAGAACAAAGGCTAAACAATGGGCAGACTTCTGTAATGAAAGCTTGCTACATGCAGGATAATATTTCTTCTTGAAAGCAAAATTTTATGCTTGAGAAATGATTTAATTGCTCCTGACTCGCATACTGTGTGCTGAAAATTGACTGGTGTTGTGGTTGTAAGTCCCCCAGCAGAAGATACTGCTAAATGTAGTTCGGCAACATCAAAGGTCTTCTTGTAAAATGTGTGTTGCTCAGCTAGTAGCTTTGTCTGTGAGGGAGGCTAATCTGACGGGTACACAAGCCCCCATGCAGCCAGACACAATCAAGAAGATGTGCTCTGGAGGTGCGGCAGAAGCACAAACGGTTTTTAGACAATCGTTTCTGCAACAAACGGCTCCCCACTGATCATTTGCTCTTATAAGCTCCAACAAATCACTGCTGGCGGGTTCCAGTTTGATGTTTTACTTTGAAGGTTCATATTTTCCTGAGCAAGAAGGCAAAAGTGCACACAGGGTTTCATATTGTTCCACAACTCTCTGAACAGCTCCAGTTTTCTGATTACAGAATTTTTTTGTGATCGATGCTTTTTAAGCCATAGGTCAGTAGTTCTCACAGTTATGGGGCAGTTATGGAGGCACTGCCGGATGGTGCTGTGTGGATTTTTATTAACCAGGAAGTAAACTTCTAACTGGCTGATTGGATGAGCACTTATTTATTTCCTTTGGTAACTTCCTCTATTAATGTGTAATGAATGAATGAATAAATGCTTGATTTTGAGCATGTTAGGACAAAAGGCACACTGACGTCGTCACACGGTTTAAAATTTGACACAAGATTTAGTTAATTTGCCCAGAAATTAACCTAATAGTCCAATTTCCTGCCGTATCTAAATAGCTGGGATCAGTTTTAACAAGTGCGTCCAAATGTCAACACTTGAAACGAAACAGTGGTTTGCACTCAGAAAGCAGACCGCTTCCTCACCTCTGCACATCTGTCCAGTTGTTGTGTAAAGGGAGCAAAATTGTCTGAATGTTGTTGCGTAAAGTTTCAGAACATAAAGATGCAGGTTTAACAGAAGTAAATGTCTCTTATCAGCCTCGAAGGGAGGCCAACACTGCAAGGGTGATCAGTGGCTTGTTGTTTTCAATACAGCTCTTTTTTTTATTTATTTTGAGCGTATTTTCTTTTATTATTTGTCTAAATCTACCAACTGATATGATGTCTTCACTGCAGCTGTTCCATAATTGAACCCTTTTATAGAGAAATGGTGAAGTTTGTTCATGTTTGGGTTTCTTAGACTGAATTTACTCTCCTTCAGTTGGAAAAACCTTTGGTTACCTTTTTGGTAATTAATTATGTTTAACTTTGCACATGATTTGAATAATTTTAAATTTGACCAGGTCTTCAAACTTCAGTATTGTTAAAACAACTACTACTAAGCTACTTGAATATATATCGCACTTAGTGTTATAAAAAAAAAAAATCAATTCTCAGATACTAATCGATTCTAAAGTTTAATATCTAGTTAGAAATTAATTAGCACAGGTATCGGTACTTAAATGGCAAAAAAAACAAAAACAGCCATTTTCTACAGGCACTGACGCTGGCAGCCCCGCCCTACAGCTTCTCCCTGGAGGACCCATTGTTTGCAGTGTTGCCAACTTAGCAACTTGTCACTATAATTAACGAGTTTGTAGACCTCTTTAGCGGCACTTTAAAGAGGAAAAAGCAACTAGCAGCCAATTTGGAGACTTTTTCTGGTGTTACCGGAGACTTTGAGACTGATGTGAAAACACTTATTATTCACAATTCTCACAGATTGTGGCAGATTATAGCGCAGGCCCCTCCCCCGTCCAGAAGCACTCACAAGAGGCTTGTCTTCGAGCTGCAGGAAGAGATTAGATTTAGTCATATTTTTTTGTTGTATTGCCTCCATTGTGTTGTTTTTGTGGTGTTCTGACTTTGATTAGGGGAATTTAATTTTTTTCCCTCTAACTATTAAAAATAGTCGGCTAATATCGAGCACCATCCTTAGAATCGGTATCGAGTTTGAATTTTTAGCATCTGACAACCCTACTCTGCGCAAACTAGTAGTTTTAAAATATTACACTGTTAATCTCTTTTCTCTATTTTTAAAATCTATTTTTGTTGTTTGGATTGTGTGATTTTTGTGGTGCTTTAATTTTGATTAAAAGAATACATTTTTTCCCTCTATAGTATCGAAAATAGTATCGAGCATCATTCTTAGTATCTATATCGAGTTTAAAGTATTAATAACGTGACAACCTTAATCGCACTAAATAGTTGCTGGACCCTTGCATCAAGATATTTTCTCCAACGGGACCTTGTTAAATATATTTAGATACCCCTTGCATATGCTATAGACAGAATTTAACAAGTGTGTTTTTTGGGTTTGCTTGTAGTGTGGACAAGTCTCAGCACCATAAACAGCTGGGGGTAAAATGCTGCATAATCACAGCTGGATTGGTTTTAACAAGCTCAATTAGCTCGCAGCTATGAGAAAACGTCCAGTTAGTACCGCAGTTTAAGATCAGAAACACTTTGACACGCTAGGTTTTAGTAACTGGATCCTGTCAGTAAGCTTGGCTTAAAGAGCTGCTTATTGCAGAGGAAATTATTCTTGTCCCTCCCCTGTGTTGCAGTCAGCTGGCAGGACCGGAGCCTCCTGTCAGGGTGCCCTCCATGTGCTGTCAGCTCCATGCAAATTGACTTGATTTCACTTTTTTGTGTCCAAACTGCATCACTTAGCTCCTGAACTGGTCCTTTGCCTTATCTCCTTCCCATCTGAAAGCACGTAGCTCAGGTTGTCGGTCTCAGCTGTGCTGGAAAAGGGCTGGGTCAGGTTGGCGGTTCAGCCCTGGTATTTTGTAATTCTTCCTGAAAGAAGGACAAAAACCCGTCTTTGCTTGAAATCTCCTGTCATTTGGCAGCAATGCTCTGACTCTTCTCTCTTTACTCCCACAGGTACCACCAGGCAGCCGAAGGAGGGAGAAGTCCCAGGGGTGGATTATAATTTTGTCACCGTTGAACGGTTCATTGAGTTGGAGAAAAGCGGAGCCCTGCTGGAGAGTGGAACATATGAAGGTAAGAATTCAGTTAACACTTTAATGAATGCTGCCATTCTTCTTTGTTTTTCCCCTACAACATTTTTCTCTGAGTGAGTGTGAAGGGATGCTGAGGCTGGGCCTATTATTCCTTGTCCATACACTACACCCACGCTCACAAGTTTTGCCTCCATCCTCCATCTTGTAGCTCTTTGGAGAAGATGATGTCATCAGCCATGAAATAGTCTTTAAAATGTTAAAAACAGCTCTTGAGTTTTTTAATCAAAACAAACAGGCACAAATCCTCTCTCCTGTGGTCAGACGGGGTCCAGACTTGGATTTTAAACTACCCACAAAATGCAGCCGCTCCGCCTGACCACCTCCAACTCTCAGGAGACCTCTGCCATTATAGAGATAACACACAGCAGCTAACGCTCTCCTCTTCCACCGAACTTCTTTCTCCTCCTGCTGCCAATCCAGGATCGTTGCAAAGATCTTCTCAGAGACGGGAGGCATAGCTTCTTCTGCATGGTTGAATGCTTCTCTTTCACTATTTCATGTGGGTTAATAATTTAATTGCCAATTAGATGTAGAATCTATTTTAAATGGAAGATTAGTGAGAATGTGTTGGCTGGGAAAGCAGAGATTTGTTGGAAGACTCAAGTTTAAATCTTACTGTGATCTGCTCTGCTTCATTTTATTTCTCTCACTGTAAATTTCCCATGTGCACAACTAGTTTTAATTATATGAAATGTTTCTTCAGCTTTACTATTTTTGTTGTTTCCTTGCAGCTGTTTGAGAGTTTATTCTCTAACTCTTGGCCAAGATGTTTAAAATAATCCCTGCGATTTTTAAATTTTTTTTACATGCCTCTCATGTTTGATATTTCCACTGAGAATACCTGAGTGTAACTGAGTATATAAGCTTGTCTATAAACAAACCTTCCATGAGCTATTCCAGGATAAAACCGTTGCTGAGCCTAGTTGATAATATTGTGATCAAACCTGAGTGTGACCAACAAGAAGTCTGAAACAGACGCCCTTTTTAAAAAAGAACTTTTCCAATATAAGTGCATTTTGCTTGACTTCATGTAAACATTTACAGTTTTTGTATTAATTGATGCATTGTTTACCCTTTGCAGACCAGATCAGTTTTAAGACACTATTGATCTGAGTCATTCTCTTTACATTGACAAACGTTCGAAACTCAGAGTTTACTCGTTTTAGATATTTAATAGACAATTTTTTGACACCGTAAATCTGTGTTGTGGATACTTGTTTCTTCTTCTTCATAGAACTGGTAAGGGAATCGGTGAAGAACCGGAAGGGTAACCAGGCATGATAATGGCATTAATATGAATGGCTGGTTAGCTCAGTTGGCTGGGCATCCGCATCCCATGCGGGAGACCAGAATTTGAATCCCCCAGGGGATAAACACCTTCCACTTTGGTCCTTAAAGCAGATGTATGCTTGCGCGGCAGATGTATGCTTGCGCGGCATCTGCGTGCGGTCAGTTAGGACGTAGCTGACGCTAGCAGGTATGCTCTCGCCCTCGAGAGTAGGGGGAACGCGTCGTTTTGGTGTCATGTTGCAGTTTCTCCTCCTAACCTGAAGGTGGCAGCAGGGGTGGTTTCTGGAGTTATTTTGACAATTAACTAAGTTCGGTAGGTATTTTCTGTTTAAAAACAACAATGGCGTCCAGTATGGTTCAGTCTCTTTATTAGCTTGTGGAGGAAAATGAATAAATAATTGGATCAGCCTCTCATCAACTTGATCCTGGTTATTGTTTTTACCACACATTCAGCCACAAGATCCAGATATCCGGCAACACGTGATCCCAAACTGACCAATCACAAGGGGGAACCTCCGCGTAACCAACGGCGTAGCAGGGGTGCACTTCAGGTCTGGAAGTAGTGCGCGTCGAGCCTCTGCGGAGCTACGCGGAGCCTACGGCGGTGACACAGAGGCATAAATCCGCCTTTGGGCAAGACCTTTAACGCTACTGCCTAACCAATGTAAGTCGCTTTGGACATGACTGTAATGTAATGAATAAAATTTTATCCATTCCCATCCCTTGTCAGCTTGCTTTGCCAACAAATCTTCATGGGCATTCAGAGAAGTTTTTGGCAATAAATTTAGTACAAAAAGTAGGTAAATGAGTGGATAATTTCTTTGTTGTGACAATAAAAAACAATCTTATGTTCTTGGAAATGCTGTTCATTCCCTTTCTATTCCCTTTTAAATTAAGCCAGAGTACGTGCTTTGTGCCCATAAAAAAACCCAGAATCAGCTGTTAGGCAAGTTTTCCGTGAGCACAAACCACATTCTCATCCCAGCACCACCTTGGAAAATAAACATTGTTATGTACTATAATAATATTATTTATGGTGCCGCTACTTAATGAATTATCTTGCGCCAACCTGAAATCTGGGGCTGAAAAGCTGGCTCAGTCTTCAAAGTTTTGATCCCACGTCCTCATCGCTAGACGCTGTCTCAGAGAGTTATAGTTGCATATTCTTAGGTAACCTTTAACCTGCTGAGGTTGGCAAGTTAATGACAGTACTGTTGTGTTTTTTAAATGGGACCTTCCACAGGTGTCAGAAACGTCTTCATGTATGAGTAAAAGCTAAACAAGCCAATCACAGTCTTTCTAGCCTTGTTTTATTATGTATTTTCTTCTTGAGCCATCACTTCTCTTGTCATCGTAACGCTCATCTTTACCTCTTTTGAGCTGTAAAGTTTAAAGCGCTGTGATATAACGTGTTAGTCCTGTTTTTATGTGCTACAAGCCGTCTTTAAACTGACAGGTCTGCTCCACATGGATCCAAAGGACTTTATTTGTCAGTGTCTGAGGAAGGACTTGGTGTTTGAAAAATTGCAACAGCAAATAGGATTTTTTACATTTTTATTTAGTGTCTCTATCCAACTTTGTTTTGTGCAGGCATCCTGTTGGTGTTGGACCGACCTTTTTATAGCAAGGCATTACAGTGCAAAAATGCTATAAAATTAGCCGTTACAAGTTTCAGATTTCTAGACAAACTCCTAAAAACTGAGACTCAGGTGGAGTCAGTGCTGATATCATGTGTGTAAGATCCATTTTCTCTAACTGCAAACTCTGGGTGGGTCACGGAGCAAGACTTCCTTGTGGAAAATCTTGAACCCTGCAGAGGCTCCTTGTAGCTGTTTTAGAGGTTTTTCTCTAAATCTTGAGCCAGGTGGTTTAAAAATGATTCCAGTGGATTTTTAAAACGTCATCCTCTTATGTCAGGTATGGAAATATCAGAGTGTGACTGACTAGAAAAGCTCTTCTAAGAGCATAACCTTCTAGGACTGAGACCGATTTATTTCATGCTTTAAGAAATATTAATAAAAAACTGACTTGACTTTTATTGCAATGAAATGAAAAATACTTTATTAATCCCAAACGGAAATTGCTAAATTATTGTGAGAAAATTATTGTGAAGTAATAATAGGAAAATATTGTGAATATAATACAGTATATACATATATATACAGTTCTCTAGACCATCTTACTTGTTTCCAGTCATCCCACATGGTTTGGAAATGTTCCATGAGCTTGAGAGTGACAACCCTGCCTTCAGCTAAAGCCATTCTCTCATTTGAAAGGTCAGTTTACTACTTAAAAACACCTGAGAGTCACTTTCTTGTCCTCAGATTTTGCAACCGTCTACAGGCAGTTTTCAGCTTCTTTTTAGCTGTAGAAGAAAACAGTCCTACAAATAGAACAAAGAAAAGATCCCCAAGCAGGAAGTTATGAGGTCTTTTCTGTGAGTGATGGAGACTGTCAGAGGCATCTACCAGTTTTCAAATCAAATAATGGTGAGAATGTAAAATCAACTTAGAAGACAGTCGAAGGGGCTTTTGAGTCACTGCAAAGTCAAAAAGTGCAGTTTCCACAAATGGGTAAGTCGCTCCGACCGGAGACGATGTGCTTAATATTCAGTCCAAGCCCTGCAGGAGCACACGGTTATCTGCTGAGGAAATCTGAGCTCAGTCTGGAGAATGATTGATGTGCCGAGCAGAAGATGGAGTAATGGCGAAGCGGGTTCAGGACGAGCAGTTTGCAGGTCGAGATGTCTCCCCTTTCCCATGTCGTTGTGCAGATGTTAGTGAAGTGGTGTGACACGGCGAGACACGATGTGATGTTGAGCTAGCAGCTTGTGTGTTCATGGATTAGCTGGATTTGACATGGAAGCAAAAATCCACCTTCACTCGTTACTTTTTTAACACTCTGGGCCTCTTCTGTGTTTTTCTCTATACTCCTTCTCTCTGCTTTATCATTAAAAGTTATAATTTTTTTTTTTTTTTTTCATCATTTTTACCCTGCAGCATTAACATAAGCTGGAATATTTTCTTTTCAGATTATCATAAAGAAAAAAAAGACCAGATTCTCTGCTGTGAATTAAATTCCAACATGTTAAAATGTACACCACAGAGAGAATAAACACAATGCACTATGCAATGTTTTCAGGTTTACATGTCCGGAAACAAGCAGGCAGAAGAATAAACTAAGTTTTTACTGTAACACACCTCCCATTTTCCCCAAACTATTCTTATTCAAGCTCATATTTATTCAAATTTGGCATTTTGTACCTTCTTTTAAACTGGTAGATGTTTTCACTTTGCTTTCATTTATCTGTTAAACTGTTCCATAACTGTCCCCTGATACTGAAACATTCATACTTTTTAAAAGTTATCCTGACATGATGTATTATTAAATAAATTTACCTTCTTGTTTTTTTTACCTTGTCCTGTCCAGCATCGTGATGGTAGAATGACGGTCTGGTTGGCGTGTTTTGTGCTGAACCAGTAAGCTTTGCCAAGAGGAGCTTGATGGATTTAAGGCTCCTCTTGATATTTAAGTAATTAAGTATTTTTGAATTTACATAAAAAGAAAAAGAGTGAAGAGAAGAAAAAGGAGTCAAAGGTAGAGCTGCTCGATTATGGGAGAAAATTATAATCACGATTATTTTGATTGAAATTGAGATCTCGATTATCAAACTATTAAATAAAGGTCTCCGGACCCAAGCCAAGGCTACCCCTGCCCCAAAGGCAGCAACAAATAGCAAAAATAACAATAAATTAATAAGTTTCATTAAAAGGATTAAAAGCAAGATAAGTTAAAGGTCAGCGCGCAGATTTCATGCACAGACGCATGAGAAAAGAAGTGTTTTAACCGGGATTTAAAAATGTCTCCATGTGGAGAAAGTTTCATCTCCACTGGAAGTTTGTTCCACTTGTTTGCAGCATAACAGCGAAATGCTGCTCCTCCATCTTTAGTCTGGACTCTGGTCTGGACTCTGGTCTGAACTGTGGTCTGGACTCTGGTCTGAACTCTGGTCTGGACTCTAGTCTGAACTGTGGTCTGGACTCTGGTCTGAACTGTGGTCTGGACTCTGGTCTGAACTCTGGTCTGGACTCTAGTCTGAACTGTGGTCTGGACTCTGGTCTGAACTGTGGTCTGGACTCTGGTCTGAACTGTGGTCTGGACTCTGGTCTGGACTCTAGTCTGGACTCTAGTCTGGACACTGGTCTGGACTCTAGTCTGGACTCTAGTCTGGACTCTGGTCTGGACTCTGGTCTGGACTCTAGTCTGGACACTGGTCTGGACTCTGGTCTGGACTCTAGTCTGGACTCTAGTCTGGACACTGGTCTGGACTCTGGTCTGAACTGTGGTCTGGACTCTGGTCTGGACTCTGGTCTGAACTGTGGTCTGGACTCTGGTCTGGACTCTGGTCTGGACTGTGGTCTGGACTCTGGTCTGAACTCTGGTCTGGACTCTAGTCTGAACTCTGGTCTGGACTCTGGTCTGAACTGTGGTCTGGACTCTGGTCTGAACTGTGGTCTGGACTCTGGTCTGAACTGTGGTCTGGACTCTGGACTGGACTAGATGACCAGAATCTTTGGATCTAAGAGCTCTGCTAGGTTTATATACTCTCAACATATCACAGATGCATTCTGGGCCTAAACCGTTTTGGGATTTGAAAACGATCAGAAGGGTTTTAAATTCTTTTCTTTGTCTGACTGGAAGCCAGTGTAAACTGGAAACCAGTATAAACTGGAAACCAGTATAAACTGGAAGCCAGTGTAAACTGGAAACCAGTATGGAAACCAGTATAAACTGGAAGCCATTGTAAACTGGAAACCAGTATGGAAACCAGTATAAACTGGATGCCAGTGTAAACTGGAAACCAGTATGGAAACCAGTATAAACTGGAAGCCAGTGTAAACTGGAAACCAGTATGGAAACCAGTATAAACTGGAA
>JBAMHW010000026.1:22288094-22299367 GCA_037177495.1 Rhadinocentrus ornatus | reverse complement strand
TCCCTATCTATGTTGGCCCTGCGATGGACTGGTGACCTGTCCAGGGTGTACCTGCCTCTCACCTGAAACACTGCTGGAATAGGCTCCAGCTCACCCCGCGACCCGTCATGGAATAAGCGGTACAGATAATGACATGACATTACTCTAATAATCTGAATTTGGCATTATCTGGGCAAAAGAACCTTTTTGTGGGCATGTAGGTGCTTTGTCAAGGCGGTAAACCGACTCCAGATAAAACCACTTAATCCTCCTTATGTATAAAGATGTGTTTTTTTCCGGTCTTACAGTTAAATGATGCTGCAGGATGCCTCATATGAGAAAACACACAACTACCCACTCAGTCGTCTCATCTGGTCCACGCTTCTCACCAGTGAACTGTAATGAAATATATTAGTACTAGTTAGAATCGGTACTCTATATCGGCAAGTACTCGGTATGTAAAAATGTGATATCGGTGCATCCCTACAGTGTAGCTGTCTCCTTTTAATGACATCATCAAACGGCGACAAACACTAGATTGTTTTTCAGTCTCAGGATGAGCGTTTCGCTTCCAGGGTGAATAAGGTGATGCACTAAGTATGAAAAGATTTTAAGGCCTGTGTGTTAATTTCTTCCTTCTTTTTGTGCTACAGAAAACTTTTACGGCACCCCGAAGCCTCCAGCCGAGCCCAGCGCTCTGCTGCTGAATGTAACAGACCAGCTGCTGCCGGGCGCCAGACCTAGCTCCAAGGGCAAGAGGAAGCGTAACAAGTCAGTCAGCAACATGGAAAAAGCCAGCATCGAGCCCCCCGAGGAGGAGGAGGAGGAGAAACTCATCGTCAACGGCAACGGTGTTGCCGTCACCCCAGGTCAGCTCCCAACAGCAACCTCTACATACAGAGAGCCAAAGGTCAGCCGAGCTCCATCCTGACAGCCGGGCTCGACGTCCTTCTTGGTCTCAGACTCTGAAGGGCCTTACAAGATACTGCAACAGTTTTCTCAAGGGTGGTTGCTTAGCAACAAAGGCTGTAACAGATTGCTTTTACATGGGCTTCTTGGAAAACGATTGTAATTGGTCACACAAATATCTTTATACACTATTTAATGGTGTGATATATACACAGTGAATTGTAATAGACTCCGAGAACTGATTACCTCTGCAGTCGAGACAGTTTATGATTAGTGCATTAGTGAGGTTTCACTCTAGAATTAAATTTCATTCATTGGATATTATTATTAAAAACTGTGTTAAAGCAGATAGCCGAGGGGCAAGCACGTATATTCCTGTTCGATCCAGCAGGAGCCTGCAGGTAGTTTAAAATGTTCAGGGACATTTTTACTTTATTTACTCACCTTTTGATTTACTCTATAAACTCTAAAAGTTGGCAGACAGATAATTTAACACACTGTAATACAGCAAGGCCAAACAGCTGGAGGTTGCTCCTAAGAAAGTGTTTCTTTATCCAGATGTTTAACTTCACTACCAACACTCAGAGGAAGAGAGAATCCTCTGTTCGTCACCTATCATCTGCTTAGAATCGGGCTTTTTATTAACTCTTAGATTTATCTGCAAACAAAGAGCCGGACGTTTTGGCTAAATAATATGTCTAATCATACCTTACATTATTTGCTCTTTGTGTGACTGATGTGCTCCGACACGATTACACACAGAGAAACTCTTTCACTGCGTCCAGCGATCACATGAATCCAGGATCATAAAAGGAGCATTATTAGTTTGATTTCTGTGATTCCAAATCCCAAACCACGCTACAGTCCTGTGACTTTCTAAGCCGGGTTTATTGCCTCAAGAAAGTCTTTTGCAGCACGGTATCTGTCAGACCGGCGCACAATCCCAGCAGTCTGGGCACCGGTCCCAGCTGCTTACTGGATCCCAACAGTTGCTTATGGGTGCTATCTTTCGTACGTACATCTTCTGAGGAACTGCCGACGGCGATGTTTTGAGAAAGGAGGGTTGGTTAAAGTATGAGATTCTGGTCTTCAAACCATGAGGACCTTAAACCGGGTAAGATTCATACCTTGTGTGTGACAGAGAGGACTTTACTTTTTATTATGCAATATAAAAAGCTTATTGTTTCCAAAAGCCTTTGCAGGACATGTTTAAGTGCAGCAATGTAGATACCAGATTAGAAATAAATAGAATTAGAAGAAAATGAGTAAAAGACAATACTTTTAGCTAAAGGAACTCACGTTTTACTGGTCTTTGTTATCTTTTGTGTCTCACATTTTTCTTCAATTTTACACGATATGGGAGAATTTAGAAATCCCTGTGCTGCTTTACTCTCCCCATTTAAACATGAGTTTCAGGTCAGTTATACCCAAAAAACACCTGTGTGCTCAGGACAAACTCCAGCGGCATCCATGTAAACAGATGCATGTGAGACAGGTAGGAGTCTGTAAAAGTTTAAACATAATCCTGCTGAATGAGCATCGGAAAATTACTTCTCTTAATTATATTATATTTCTTAATTATATATAGATATATTGTGTATGTGTGTGTGTGTACAAAAATAATTGGATCATAAAATTTAAAAATCAATATAGATAAACATGCACTTCTAACAAGGTATTTTGATCTCCGGGAGGCAAAAACGGAAATTTTGGCAGTGGAACGACTCGCAGAAGGAGATAAAAAATTTTACAAACTGTCGAGGAAAACATCCAGTGTGAGGTTAAGATGTAGATGTTCTGTAAATGATCCAGATGACTGAATGCACCCCTGCGTCTGAGCTGGAAGAAGACAGAGGAACAGGAAATACTTGCAGCTGATTCCCATCGTTGTGTCGGGACGCTCCGTAACTTTTGGCCTCTGGGCTGCACAGTAAAGCGTGTTGGATGTTGAAATGTGCCGGCGTCTTCAGCTCTGGAGCAGTTGTGTGCTCAGTGTGGGCTGACCAGCAGAGATGAAGGAGAATCAGTGGAGCTCAGTGGAGGATCAGAGCAGATCACCAACTACCCCCCATAGATTATCTCTCAATCCCCCCACTTTCATTCGTCTCCTCCAGCTCTCTGGGAAGGATTCACACTAGCCATCTTTTTCCCTTTTTCCCAATTTTCTCACACTGCTACTCAAAGTAGGGCATCACTGCCTTTTTCTCTCAATCTCCTCTGTCTGCTCTTATTAATCTTTCTATCATGTTAACTACTCCCTCCTTCCCCCACCCTCCAAGTCCCCTCTCCTTCTCATACTTTTCTAATTACTCGTTCCTATTTTTCTGCCGTCACCCCGACTCAGTCAGTCTCTTCTCCTCGTCCCTAATGATAATGTCACACCTGACTCAACCTGCTTTGTCTTCACCTCAGAGTCCAGTGAACATGAGGACAAGAGCACGGACGCTTCGGGGGACACCGCCCCACAGAGTACCCCAGCAGAGGTGTCCAAAGAGGACGGGCAGTCCCCGAAGACAGCAGTGCCCAAAGCAGAGGAGAATGACGAGCTAGGGCCCCTGCCGGATAACTGGGAGATGGCGTACACAGAGAAAGGAGAGGTCTACTTCATAGAGTAAGCGTTGTCATGGTTACATCCAGACGTTCCAGTCTCTCACTCATACAGTAAATTTCTCAGAACAAGGTTGAAAATGTTTTTCTTTTTATTTAATCTGAAACCCACAAAGAGTTTTTGTGTTTATTTTCTGCACCTTGAGCAAAGGACTTACATAAACTCCAAAAAGGAAGAATAATGGGACGGAGCCACTAAGTTCCACTGAGTGAAAGTAGAGCAACTAAAAGCCTGAGTTTTTTCATGTAGCCCACTCTTCTAGCAGACCCACAGCCAGTGGTCTGAAAGATAGCGCTATAATAAGGATGAGAAAACTGCCTCAGCTCCCCCAATGGATCATAATTGTATTGATCTTAATGGAAAAACATAAATAATTTGTTCCTTTTTATTTTACTAAAATATTTCTCCCATTTTTGTTAATCTGATTTGTGTTTCCTGTACTTTATATTTCCCTTTGTTCTTACAAATACATGCACACAAAGACAAAAAGAAATTGAGTGCATGGTGCTTTAATTAGATTTAAAGGTCCCAGAAATACTTTTGAACACAGACCTCTGTTATAAACACTGTTTTAAAGTGAAATTTATTGCAATTCTTCGTGTTTTACAGCTGCAGTAAAACTGTGGAAGTTAGTCTTTATTACATTAGAAAGAAATGGAGGTGCTGTGTGAGTTTAAAGTTCATTCTTGGCCTCCTTCACCACAGCATCCGGCCAGCTACATGTTGACTCCTCCTGTCCGTTTACCGTGGAGGTAAACTTTTAATTCCATCCCTGCAGATGACTCGCCATATGTCTCCTCCCGAAAACAGAGAAGCATCATGCCCCCCAGCACACCCATCAAGCACACTACACAACTAATTCGCTTAGCACTCTGAATTTTCCGGTGGGTTCTTTTTCTAGGTGGAAGTCAAACCGTGCCAACGTCATGGCAGTTGCCAAGATTTTGCTTGCCTTTGATTGGCCTCCATAAGAGATCAATTTGTTTGCCGGCAGCCCTTGAAGTGAAGCAGCTGAAGAGAGGAACTGATGAAGTTAGAAGGAGATGGAGGGAATTGGTAAAGCTAGAAAGTAGAGGGTGAGTTGGAGGACGAGCTAGAGTTTTTAATATCATAAATAGAAATAGATGGCAAGAGAAAAAAATAAAATAAGGACAGAAAACAGGATGAGAAGCAGTGATGGAAAAAATCAAAGCGAAAGAGACTTAAGCTTACCTTGAAGTGCACTTCATTTGGCTGGCCTTCACCTGCCACATCTACCTTCTTTCATCTGTTTCCATCTTTTGCTTAATGTTCTGTTTGTGGCTGTGGGGAAGCCAGTTTTTACCAGTTCACTCCTTTAGGAAAGACCTTTTGTCATCATGATGCAGCCACAAATTTGAATTTTTGGTCTCAACTGTTATGGTTTGTAATTATTTTTAATCTTCATGGACATTTGTTGTTTTAGCGTAACTTCAGGGTGCCACATTGTGCAAAATTCGCTCTGTGAAGGGTTTCTGACAGTCACACGTGTCCTCATAGCCTGTGTATGAGGACCAAGGAGAAAATTCTGTCTCTTCTCTCACTCGCTCCACTTTTTAGCGAATGTTTGCTCAAACAGGTGAGTCTGAGAGATTTCCCTTTGTGACCTCACAAAGGGAAATAACCTCTCCCCCCGTTAGTGGATACTGCCATTGACCCACCCGATCTTGTTTTAATTTATTAATTTTTCATAATTTTCTCATTTAATTTTTTTATTTTATTTGCTTTAATTTGTTGCTCATTATTTATTTTGTCTTCTGTTATATTTTCTTTTTTATGTAATTTCTTATTTTTCTTTAATCTTTTATGGTTGTTTTATGTTGTTGCTCTTTTTTCTTATTTTTTTATTTTCATTCTATTGTTGTTGCTCCCTTCTCTATTCCGCTATGCACCATTTAAAACCTTCCTTTGGGAAAACAAAAAGACAAAGTAAACCACATCCTGCTCTGTCTCTTGGGCTTTTCACTGCTTATTGTTTTTGCTGGCATGCTGCATCCCCCACCCCCCCTACCTTCCATTTCCTTACTGTTGCTCTGTCATCATGAAGGGAGACCATTGTGGCTCAGGAGCTTCAGACAAGTAGTGTAGATGCACCGAGTTTCCCTGGCTCATCATTATATCTGATCTAAATCCAGCTTGCTGCCTGAGGCCCTGGAAGAAACTGCCAAGCCCACAACTGTTCCTCTCCATCACTCCCCCAGCTACCCCTCTGTCCTTCTCTGCCCCCTCCTCCCCTGCTTGCTAATGAGAGACAGTAAGCAAATTAAAAAGTATCGACTGCCTTTTTGTTCGGCTAAGGCATTTTTCGTATTTCTTGTCACCTTTTTAAAGGCAGACACCCGAGGGACTCTCATCTTTTCTCACTGGAACGATTCTGCGGCCGAATTAAGAATCTACCAGCCTCCTTCTCACTTAGCGCCAACTGTCCTCTCTCTCACCATCTATCACACTCCCTCTCACACTCTCTCCGTCTTTTCTTCACAGCCACAACACTAAGACAACATCGTGGCTGGACCCGAGGCTAGCCAAGAAGGCAAAGCCGCCCGAAGAATGCAAAGAGAATGGTGAGTACTGGGTCTCGCTGTCTGTTTCTTCATCGATGTCAGTTGCTCACAGAGTTTATTTTTACAAGATTTGATCTCATGGGCCGCACGGTGGGACGTTTCAATCGGAGGAACATTTTCTGAATAGTATGTGTAGAGATGTAGTTTACCTCGCAGCGCTATAGTGGTTATGTCCACATGTGGCAGCACTGGTTGCTTTGAGTCGGAAGCCCGGTAACGTGTGTGATCAAAACCCATGTCCGGAGTCGTTGGAGGTGACAAAGGCTTCTTTATTCTCAGCTGGGAGAGATCTGAAGTCTCTTTAAAACGCCCACACACTGGACATGAAAAGAAAGGGGAAGGATGCAAGGGCGAATGTTGATGCAGTGATGGTTTATAGACATGTGTACAAAGATAAAATGATGAGGGTCCTCTTCCACGTTTTCCCTCCTCCTCACTTCTTCATGCAGCATTTATTTATGTGTGAGGCCAAAAAGAAATTTATCAGCTGAGTTAAAGGTAGGTAGGAGCCTGTAGAGCAGAGGGAAAAGATTTGAGTCAGACATAAAGAGAAACAAAAGAAAATGGAATGATCGGTGTATATTCCTCCACTGGTCTTTTATTATTCGTACATGCTAAGAAGTTAAATAAACCTATAAGTAATTAAAGTCAGTTTTCCCCAATCAAACACAGATTAGTTGACGTCTTCATTGGCAGAACCTATGTTTGCGAGTTGACATTAAAAACTAGTTTCTATTGGTATCTAATCACTTTTCTAAAATATAACATTTTCTCTGAATGAGCCATTTATTTAATGGCAGCTGTCCACATACATGACAGCTGTGTTTGTGCCACTATTTTTACTACGGTGTCTCTGATTGGACAAATAAATCTCTGAGCTTTACAACTGCAGAACCAGCTTTGATTGACAGGAGCTTGAGCCCCATTTAAGATAAGTAACGCCTTAAAAAGACCATAGAAGAAGATACACATGTACATAAAGTTGACGTAGTTACCTTTAGTGCAGCGATCGATACACCTGAGGTCACTGGATCCACTCACAGATGAAAACATGTTTGTCTGGAAGAAGTTTGGCCAGTGACGGCCACCGTCCATTCACAACTGCGCTTGTTGTCTGAGATAATTTCTATGCCCATCTTTACTACTAGATGTCAGTTATTCTTACACACTTACACACACTTTTACCTTTAAACTGCAATTTTTTTAAAGCAAATATATTTATTTAATATGTTAAAATTTGGGCTGTCAAATGATTAAAGGTTTTAATCAGATTAATAACAGTTAAATGAATTCATCACGATTAATCATCATTTGCAACTATGCCTGAAATCTGCTCGTTTTACTGTATTGTATCAACAGAAAGTGCCAATGCTACAAATATTCTTAACTGATCTTTATTTTAATTGTAATAATCTGTTTAGTATTACATAAAATTAAGACCTTATTAAAAAAAACCTGTCACCTACCACCTGTCAGCTACTTTATTAGAGAAAGTCCTGCTTTGATTTGTATCTCAGAACTTTTTTATAATTTCTTCCACCACATTCAGGGCCTCTAAATAATTAGACCTGTGTTTCCAACATCTGCAAAGCAGCAGTGATCTAGAGATTTAGAGAAGACGTCTCCTTGTTCCCGTTTGCTGTTTCACTCTCACCAGTTATCTGAACCTGATCTATCTTCATAGATGTGTGCATGGCTGTCTGATGACTGGTAGATTTTACAGCTGTGTCACTAGCAAACCTCATTAAAACTGACAAGTTGTAGGAGATAAAGAGAAACAATATTAACTGAAACAAGATGCTGTTATCAAGATTCTTCAGCTTCATATGACAGCGACTAATGAATGTAGCCTACTTTAGGTAGCATGTCAAAGCACAATACTTCTGGGTAAATATGTCCCAGTGTGAACCAAGAACCGCTCGTTTTCTACCTTTAGGCTGACAAAAGAAACAAGAAAGACGGTGCTAGCGACAGAAAAGCCGATCAGCTGATTACCAATGTAATGATTCACAACGGCAGAAGGGGGGGAGGCTAAGACGACAGCGATGACCAGAACTGTGGCATTTATGCAAAACTATGTGAAAAGATGTTTTTGTTGCCTTTTAAATGCAGGAAAAGTGCAGATGTTAAACCCTCTCACCAGGAAAAGTGTGGATGTTAAACTATCCTCATTCCCCCCCCACGATTGCGAAACCTTTAAATCCATCCATAGAGCCACCTTGTTCCATCATGCCTGTCTCACAGTCATAAATGACGCATGCGTTAAACATTTTAACGCAACTAATTACATGAATTATTTTCCACCGTTAACGCGTTATTTTCTACAGCCTTAGTTAAAACACTACGGGCTCAATATTAAGTCACATTTCTGCACATTTGCAAACTTAAATTTTTCAGGCAGATTGTTTTTGCAGGGTGACGAGCTGGATTTACAGACGCAAAGTGATGTGCAAACATTCGTTTACAACCGTAAACAACCGTTCCTGATGTAACTGTCATGTTACGGCGACGACAGGACGGCGTTGCTCGGCAAGGTAGAGCGGTCGTCTTGTTGGTTCGATCCTCGGCCAAGGCGAGTTCATGTCGAGGTGTCCTTGGGCAAGACACCGAACCCCTAGTTGCTCCTGATGGGTCGTGGTGAGCGTCTTGCATGGCAGCTTCCGCCATCAGTGCGTGAATGTGTGTGAATGGGTGAATGTGTGTATGATGTACAGCGCTTTGGATAAAAGCGCTATATAAGTACGGACCATTTACCATTATCTTCAGATAAAAATATTACAGTACTGATATTAACAGAGTGTCTTTGAACATGTCAGAAACTAAGATCACAAACTTGTTAATCAGTGCAGCAACTAATAACTCGTCTCATTTAAGATCTGTGGTTGGCTGGATGGCGAGTCGGTGCAGAGATGATGTTTGAGCTTTAAGTGGCAGAACTTTGATTTGTGTCTTTTATTTTAGTTTTTTGTTCGTTTTTCTGTCTTAACTATGGCCCACGGTAGGCAAAGTGTCCATTCCTCGACACTACAGTATTTTTTAACTTTAAATATCTTGATTATGATTGTAGTGATTTTTCATTAGCCCAACATTCTGTTTGTTTTGTTCCCTGCACCTTACTTACTATGTGAGCAGAATAAAACCAAAAATAAATAAATAAAATAAACCTACTCTCTTGAATTAGCCACTTTTTTAACCTCTGTTTAAACACCGGTCACATCTGGTTTATTCGAAGACCCCTAATGTAGTTTTAGAAACTCCTTTTTTTAATCCTCAAACATGAAAGAAAGAAAAAGATCTCCAAGATGATGAAATGACACAGAAACAAAGATGGAGGCACCGATGAGGAATTAGTCAATATGTGACTGTGCTTTGATCTCCAGTACTTCCAATCCCATGTATCCACTGGGATGCACCACAAAAGGAGATGTGCTGATATTGAGAGGATTGTTATTGATCCTGTTGAGCGTCTCATTGGGTCAATTACTCCCAGTTTGACCAGTTTGAGTTCAGTAAGGAGCACCAAGGGTTCTGCAGGTCTGTAAAGGGTTAGAGCAGTGGTTCTTAAACTTTTTCTACTGTGCCCTCCTTTGAAGGAATAAACATTCCCAGCCCCTGATCTCTGTTTTTGTTGTTGTTCTTCTTCTAACTGGTGCATTAGTAAATATAGATGGTAAATATTATATGTGCTGAATATCGGTGTATTAGCAGGCTAAGAGCTGCTATGAATGATTTATTATGGCTAAAAATCTAAAGGATTCCTGCAGAATGATGCATGCAGTATGAGAGGGTGTCTTTGGAGGTTTTAGTAACTTCAGGTCTGCTTCCAGAGTCGGGAATCTTTGTTAGCAGCTGTATATTGTTCAGCCCAAACCTCCCCTGCTCGGTGCCGTCGGCCCCCTCCTGAGAGCTGAGCTCAGTTTGGAGAAAAAGCTACCTCTGTAAATTTGTTATTGACTGATGGAATCGCTGGTGTGTGTGTCCACGTTTGAACCTGAGCTATACACCGATGAGCACTAACAGGATCTGAGGGTGGAGTCCGTGAAATGTGACGAGACAACAAGCTGACAGGAGGAGGAGGAAGAGGAGGGCAGGATGAAGTGGTCCTTTGAATGTGTGTGTGTGTGTGGGGGGGGCAGATTTACAGCACATGTTTAGATCCTTGACTCGAGGTAAAGTGCCACTACAACGAACGATAATCAGACAGCCATCTTTTATTCTGATCCCTTTAACTTCTTTACTTTGCCTGATAACAGTGGAAATTACCAGCTTCAATTTTCATTTCCATCATCAGTCAGCTGGATAAGGAGGACAAATTCCAAGGTCTGGACCTACAACATAAAACGTTGGCATCATGCTATCTGAGATGCTTGATGTCATTACTGGCATCTCATTAGCCGCCCTGTCTTCATTCATCCTCACAAATCCCTTGAAGGACTCTGAGCTGAGGAAGGCTGGAAAATATAAGGAGCTGCAAAACAAAGCTCCTTAAAGGCAATCGTGGACTTCTGAAAGTGTGTGATGACGCATTCAAGTGACAACTGTTTTTTTTATAATTGGGATTTTTCATTGCTAATCTCAAGCCAACATTGTTGCTTTATAAAATAATACCCAAGATAATAAAATAATACATTGGATCAAATAGGCTCCAGCTTCCCCCTGACCCCGTGTTAGACTAAGCTGAATAGAAAATAGATGGATGGAAAAAATGTTATTATTGTAATCCATTAATACCCAGGTAGGAAGTTCCCAGCTGTTAGTGCTAAAGGAGGCATGTAGCAGGTAGAAATAGTAAGAATTGTCTCAGTAAAGTGCTTTTTACAGGCACATGCCTTCAGATCAGCTTCAGTGCACCTTGGCATTGATTCTACATGTGCAGGTTGAGAGAGCTGTCTAGCAGAACGGTCTAAAATCCTCCGTAGATACTTAGCTGGGTTGAAACCTGGTGACTGTGAAGGACACATCATTTTTATTCCCATCAAAGATACAGTGACAACTTCTGTCTTTTGAAAGACCACTCCCATCAGGATCAGCTACTCGATCAGGTCCACCTTGCTAGTACTGGGCTGGATGCCGTTTTCCTCCAGAGCTGCCCTAATTCTTGGTGTGATAGATGGAAGCAGGTGGTGGAAACCTTCCTCAGAGGTTTTGCTCCATGTTGACATGACAGCATCACACAGTTGCTGCATCCATGATGA
>JBAMHW010000026.1:22269097-22287994 GCA_037177495.1 Rhadinocentrus ornatus | reverse complement strand
TGTTGACATGACAGCATCACACAGTTGCTGCATCCATGATGAGAATCTCCCGTTCCACCACATCCCAAAGCTGCTCCGTTGCAGTGGTTCCCAACCAATTTTCCTTGACACCCCCTAATGCAACTACATAAAAACCATTGACCCCCCACCTGCCCTGTAGGGGTGGGTAAAAATATTGATTAATCAATGCATTGCAACATTTCGCTACCCAATTCAAAATCAATTAGGCAAATACTCTGAATCGATTCTCCTCCTGACCCATGGGGGGCGCTGTGGGTGTTAGTCACGTTAAATAGACGGAGGCCGCATTAGATCAAACAACCCAAAAATGGCGACTAACGCAAGCAGCAACAGGCTAAAGCCAGCTCCTTCAACTTTTAAATCTGACGTTTGGGGTCACTTTGAATTCTCGTGTAAATCCGGAACACAGGAAAAAGACAAAAGTAAGGTCTTTTGTAAGCTGTGCCACGCAGAATTGAAGTACTGCAGTAACACGATAAACCTGCGTCCCACCGGCACCTTGCAGACTCTCTGCAACAAGCTGTAGCTAAACCTGTGCTGACATCTTGCTTGGCTTTATTCTTCCATCATCTAGCTTCCTGCCACAAGCAGATTCCTGTCCACTGATCAAACCAAAGCTAACATAGAGCTCTATTTTAATTTCCTTTTTTTAAAAGCTCTTCACTCAGATATGTTTCACTAAAGGTGCGGGGAAAATCAAGGTTACGGGGATAGATATGAACTACCCCAGCTGTTGTGTTATGTAAAATTGTGAACTGTACCGCTGTGCAGGTTTGGCTTTTTCTTTTGTCAGAACACATAAAAAGCAACAAAATGTTCACAGTTTTGTTTATTCTAAGTTATTTTTAAGAGTCAAATGGATCAAAACTAGTTTTATTTGATAAAATATAAAAAGTATAAACTAAAGGCTATTTGGCTGTGTTGATGAAATGTTGGAGTACATATATAAAGTACTATATACCCAACTAAAACACCTCCTGTAAATGTTGTCACCTCCGGTAAAGACAGCTTGTTCTCTCTTATGTTTAAAGCCGGGTGAGATCCTTTTGACAAGATCCTGTCAAAACACGCAGAGAAATGTGTGTTGGGTTTATCCAATTTTTGCATGTTCAAAGACACGTCAGCTCCTCTGAAGACAGAGCGGTTGACATCACAGGCTCCTTCTAGTTGCAAAGCTCACTCTGTAAATCCCTTACAGTCTCCATGTTTCTCACCTCCTCTCTCTGCCTCCATCTCTATCTTTGTCCCCCTGCCTCCCTCTCCGCCTCCTGTCTTCTCTTGTTTTGGTAGACAGAAGAGAACTAGGACAGGCTCCTTACAAAACCTCAGTGCTTGCTTTGCTTATAGTTGGGTTTTTTTTATTTATTTTTTATTAATACTTTCCAATCGTCCCTGTTTTTGTTGGGTGGGAGAAAGAGGTTGAGTCTACGCTGCTTGTCTGACCCTGTTTGTTTTTCTCTAATTTGCAAACATAGGCGTTTAAGATGTCCGTGGTCCCTTTCTGTTCTAAAGAAGGTTAGCACATTCAACACAACGTGGACCAGACAGAGAGGGATTATAACTCTGACTATGCTTAATCATATTACAGCGCTTCTTTGTCTTTTGCCTCTATGACTCCCTGGAGACGGCACTCGTCTGCCTATGGAGAGACGTGTAAATACATTCTGGTCATGTGAGGAGCTTCACCGTCCAACAAAGTTCTGACGGTCTCACTCTTTGTCTTCTGTCCTGGGGAAATATCAGGGCTTAAGTTTGACTTGATTTCCATCTTTTCTCACATCTACTGTTTTTTAAAAAAGGCCATTTTCTTTGTGTCCTTGATCCGTACAGCCTGCAAAATGTCATCTCTTCTGTTAACTCTGTTGTCCTTTTAGTCGGCTCAGCGGGCTTTTGGAACAGATTATGTGATTTTTGTGTGGGATATAGAAAGTTTTCAGGGTACACCAGACGTGTGTGTGTGCGGCAGTCCTACAGGTGAGTTATTATAGATGGAGAGACGCAGCGCCCTCCTTCACCTTGAGCCTCCTGCAGCAGACGATGGGGAGGGGAGGGGCAGGCAGAGCTGTCTGCTCCATGATTGATGGGTGTATTTTGAGAACATCCCCAGCAGAGCATGCCTGGGGTCTTGAGATTGGGGGGAGAATTCATGTGTGGCAGGTGTGTGAGTGACGTGACTGTGGAATTAACTGTCATAGTGAGTGGAAACCAGCTACAATGTGTTTGTTTGGCTTTTGTTTATTTTTTTTTTGTAAATGATATACTAAGGACAGCTGTGTAATAAATCAACACATTTCTGACATGATATTTTTTGTCATATTTACTTCCAGTGTTAATCTTTAAAATTGAATCCTTCTAGCAAGTATCATCCTTGTGTTTCCTCACTGTTTACTAAAGAAAAATGGAATCAGGTCGACATTTACCTTTTACAAATACTTCCTGGAGCACCAAATGTGTTTTAGTCAGTAGCTCGACCTCCTCATCGCAAGAGGGTCCTGTACAAGCGGCAGCACGAGATACGTGCAGTACAGTGATCTTTGCACATACGAGGAAGCAGCGATCCTAACATGTAGCGTACCCAAATAATGGGTAAATCACCATGGTAACTCATGCTGAATGGCTAACCTGCTCCAGAGCAGGTTATGTTCTGGACAAAAGATCAATGAGTATAAAAGTCAGCCTCCTGAATAATCAATTCTCTTGGAAACTGGCCTGCCCATTTTTAGAAGGTACCGTCGACGTTGGTGCACGGATGGTGAGAGGAGCGCTTAGAAGAGGAAGAGTTTTTAGGGAAAGATGATAAAGCTTTAAAGTGTGTTGTTGAATTTGTTCTTGACTTGTTCCACAGTTGTAGCTGTAGAGCCATGAATTTATGGAACCACAACTACTCGTGCAGTCATGGTGTGGAATTAATATTCCAACACAAAGGCTCACACGGGGTGCTGAGCCTCAAAAGATCTGGATGGAAACTATAAAGAAAGGAACGGACGCTCTACCCGAAACGCCTGGGTCGTAATTAAGTGAAATTGAGTAATCAGAGTGATGTCTGTTAATATTGTCCGATTAATTAATATTGTGGAACCCCATACATTTACGCATTAAGAGTCAGCAATTTTCTGCTAGCATTGCTTCCTGGCTGTTGCTATGGCAACAGTGTTGCTTTTGGTCTGGATGATGTGTTTAAATTCTTCATATTTTTGAAGAAGAATTGTCTGCTCCTCCACGGTAAAGTATGCTGCCCCACAGGGTTTCTCCATGTCTGCGATTGGTCAGACACCTATCTCACCCCTTTTATGTGAGCACACGTTGATCGAGATGGGGAAACCCTGGGATCAATTACCGAGTTGGTAGCCAGCTTTGCAGTACCGCTTACCAGGATTGCCAATGTCTGGGTAAATCAATCCAGGTAACGGAGAGATGTTAACCCCGCTTCGTAATACAGCCAAGTTATACTAAGGAACTAAGCAGCAGGAAGTAAACACAAGAGAAAGGTTGAACTCCACAAAACACAACAGGAAACAGGGCAGCACGGAGAACAGAAATCCATCAGGAACCAAACCACAAACATGACCAAAGCCCACAGTTCATGAATGTCAGGATCTCAAATGGTGTTGAGAGATAAATCAACATATTGTTTTAGTTTCTTTCTTGTCATCAATAGACAGAACTGTGTAAAAGTTTTCAGTCATGTATGATTACTGACAGGAGAGGAAGAAATAGATGCAGCTATTCATTGAAATATGTGAAAATCTAAGTGGAAATACAGTAAATAAGGCAAAAAACAATTTTTTTTTTACAATTCTAACATGCCTGAAAGTCAATATGCAGCATGGCTACTTTTTTCCGTCCGTACAGCCTGAACCCTCTTTGGTGAGGTTTCTGCTCGTTTCTTTCATATGCGAGTAAAGACAACCCAGAGATTTTACATGGAAACAAGGTGGTGTGCAGTAATTGCTTAGAAAATGCTTAAAGGGGGTGGACTGTGGAGTTAACTCATGGTTTTCTACTCAGAGATTTATTCTTTTTAATTTGTTTGAAGCCTTCTGTTTTCTCTGTCTAGATGATTCCACTCTGCTTCAGTAATGTTGAGGTCTGGGTTCTGGGGAGGATCCATCCCTCCATCAGACCTGTTGACACTGATTTTCAGTCCAGTTCTTGTATCATGGCCTTTTCTCCCTGTTTCCCTTCCTTAAGAACGTCTTCTTGACTGCCATCCTTTCTGATGAAGCTTCATTGAACAGCAGATGGATCAGGTGAAGGTCTTATATTTCCTCAGGACATCGGTCAGGATCCCAGAAAGATGGGCTTTTTTAACTGGGGAAGACCAATGATTTCAACTCAATAAGATGTTTTTGATCCAACAGACCACGGACGTCAGGGAGAATTCTGTTTAAAGCATGCACAGCTTGTGTTGTGACTTTTAAACATGGCCAGTTAGACTCTCAACTCCTTCTTCAGTTCGGGATACTTGCAAACTGCTGCGTCATTAGCAATGTGAGTCAGGAGTGAGTTTTCCAGTTCTTTTAATGTTTAAATGCATGGTTGCATAAACCTCTCAGTAATTTATGCGTCTACTGTGCCAGGGGTCTGCAACCTTTACAATCCAAAGAGACAATTTTCCCTCAGTCCAGCTAAATAAAGAGACAAAAGGGGAGAAATAATCAACCAAACACAAATTTCTTTTCTTTATACGAACAAACAATGTTAAATTAAGATATGAAGGTAGGAAAGAAGCAGTTTTTATCTCCAGAAAATGTCTTCGTAACAATGTTCTGGTTCAGTAAGTCCAAAAAAGCCTTTACATTTTAAAGGCACTAGGAGTAATGTGTCTTATTAGTAAACCATCCAGTTTTCACCTGTGCAGAGGAACACAATTATAGAAAATAATATAGAAAAGTAATTCTCCAGGGAAATTGTTTTCTTTGTCTTAATTCAGCATAGTTTATTAGGAGTGCTGTGTGCATATCTTCAATTGTATTTGTTAAAATGTGACTTATATTGTGCATTTTATTTGAATAAACTAGATTTGTTGAGCTTTAACTGATTGGAAATGACACTTTGCAAGGAGGAATATGATGCATTTTACTGTCCTGGTTGAGTATTTAACAGCTCTGTTAATCATTTTTATATTCATATTGGTCTGTATGAGCTCTAATTGAGTTGAGCTGAATCTATTTAACCCTAATACATTATTTAATCTAATCAACAGGATCCGAGAGGCTATTGTGAATCGTGCTACTTTACATAATTATGCTTTTTTAACATCTAACAAAAGGGTCTTACAAAATACCACTTTGTCTGACCTCAGAGGGACAAAGAGAGGGTTTAGTAATTCTGCAGGTGGAAAGTGAAGGAGACGTGTCTGTATGCAGTACTTCATACAAAGATCCTGCCAAATAAACCAGAACTTTGAAAGGAAAGAGGAGAAAGTGCCAGGTCACAGCTCAGCACGTCTCTTCCTGCGCCTGCAATGTCGTGATAAGCTACAAGCTTGTGAATTCAGGTTTTTCTCTTTCTTATTCTGCCTCCTAACGGTTGTCTACTCGCTCTGAAGCAGAGACCTTGGAGACTTTGCAGTCATGTGAATGCAAAGACATCTTTTTCTCTATACTGTTATTACCCAGATTGTCTTTAAAAGGAAAGAAACTGTAGAGATGTAGTCGCTTGTTAAATTAAACTGTAATAAACCAAAAAATGAAATCTGGCTGTGCAGTTTAAACTGAGTCATTCAGTAATCTGATTAACAGTCAGCTGTGAGTAACTTTAAAGTTACACTAGAATGCACAGCCAATCACTAATTGTGAGATTTTAAGGCTGAAATAGTGAAGAAAATGTGATGAAATCTTTGGCCATCAGTCTGAAAGAGTTGTCCTCATTTACGGCTTAGAAATCATCTAAAAGTTATGATCAGAAATCATTACTGCCTTATAATCTGCTTTATTTTCCAAAATACTCGGATCAGCTACAATATTAACCCTTAAAATGTCATTAAACTGCTATATTTGGTCCATTAATTTATTTAAAAATGCATGGAGAAGCTGTCAGTCACAGTCAACATACACATCATTCTCTCAAGTCTTGGCTTTCTGGAGAAAAAATAGAAGCTATTTCCATGTTTCCACTTTTTCCTCATTTGGTAAATGGCCCGTACTTATATAGTGCTTTTATCCAAAGCGTGTACAGTAAACATCACATTCACCCACTGAGGCGGAAGCTGCCATGCAAGGCGCTCACCACGACCCATCCGGAGCAATTTGGGGTTCGGTGTCTTGCCCAAGGACACTTCGACATGAACTCGACTTGGCCGAGGATCGAACCAGCAACCCTAGGGTTACAAGACGACCGCTCTACCTTGCCGAGCCACGCCGTCTCAGCCACGCCGTCTCAGCCAAGGACCAGTGAGCATCCTTCTATCTAACTTTGATTATGACACACAGGATGGTGATTATCAGTCACAAACTGAAAAATGCCTTCATTATTGCTTGGATAGGCAGCCCAGTTTATTACTTCTAGGTTATACTGTGTAAGGGAGCCACCACCTTTAAAATATCACATCTGAGTCACAATTTGTCTTCGGTTTTTTCTGCCGTGTGGTGGCCCCGAGACAGTAATGGCAGATCTGAGGATGAAAAGACAGAAGCCTCAATCAGCAGGGATTGCTAGATTTACAATTTACCTCCAACTTTGGATTGTCCTAAAATAAATGGCTTCATTTATCTGCGAACAGCACCTATTTATTATTTTGAAGCTGGCAGGAGCTGAATTCACAGGAGGTCCAGGTATATTAATGTTTAGAAAGTTTGTCTCTGCTGTAAACCTGCAAATTATACTTTAGTTTATCCAGTGGGAAATTAAGGATATACAGCAGGTTTCATTGTGTCTTCCTGGGAAAAATTGATCCTTTAATTTTCTCTCACTAATATCAACCTTAAGATTGACTAATGACTCTCCAGCAGCTGCATCACTGCTACTTGTTCACACTAATAACAGACACCTTGTTAAATAAAGGTTTTGTTTGAATGAAATACAATGCGCAAAGTCTCATAAGCTGCAACACAGAGTCCTGATAAAACCCGATAGAAGACCTTTGGAATGACTTAGAACCGATGCTGAGAGCCAGGCCGTCTCGTCCAACATCAGTGTCTGACCTCACTAATGTGCTTCTGGAGGAAAAACTCCTATAAACACGCTCCTAAACCTGTGGAAAGCCTTCCCAGAAGAACTGAAGCTGTTATTGCTGCAAAGGGTGGGCCAGCATCATACTGAGCTCATTGGATTAAGAACTGTGATGTCTATTAGGTTCATACAAGAGTCAAGGCAGGTGTGCCATTACATTTGGCCATATCTCCCTTTGGAAAGGAGTATCTGCCCAACAACAACAATGACGATGATGATTATAGAATATGTAAAGAAAAAGTCATTTAAAAATGTTTTTGAAGTGTACACATTATCAGAATAAATTGATTAAAAAAGTAATAATAATAATAATGTAGCATACATCGTATGAGAGTGTATAAAAAATCTATATTAAAAAAGCTGCATAAACCATTAAACTGATTACATTAAGAATAATAGCAAAACTCAGTAAAATAACTATCTGGAATTAAGCTGAAAGCAGCGTAAAGATTCATACATGAAAATACTGTAATTTATTTCTATAAAATCCACTATAAGATGGAAACATCTTCATTAATAAAAGCTACAGTGAACTGTGTGTTTAACAATTATTATTCTCACTCCTGCTCATTAAAAATGATTAAAATGTTCAAGGATGTTTGTTTTTGTTTTTGTTTTTTTGCATTTTGTTTACAAAGAGAGCAAATATCAGCTCATTACGTAAACTAAACTTTATTAGCTTGTTTGTTTAAAGACAGCTGGCTACGCTCACTGTTGCTACAGGATGAAATTAGATTTTAAAATGTGAAAATATTTAAATTCTTTCAAGTTTTGATGCATCAAAAGTTGTTTTGAAGATGCAGTCCTGACAAGTTCTGCAGGAGCTGCATGGAGCTCATTCCCGTCTCCAGAAGATAAACATGGATGATCATAGACGTGCCCAACATTCCTTTTCTTTTCCCTGGTTCTTTATGGACTATAAATGACATTTTAGAGGCTCGGACTGTACAAATAATTGCATCTTTTTGTATATTTCACGTGCGCTCTCGAATCTGCACACCAGTCTGGATTTTTGTGTTTGTTTTGGCCTGAAGAAACTTTCATTAATCAGTATGGAGGAGTTTTTCTCTCGAATGTGGTCTGCATTCAAAGGTAGCTTGATGAATGAAGCTCTTCACTATGCTGTGGGAAAAGACTTTCATTTTTGGTGACTACAGAAGCTCAAGGCACTAAAAATATTTAGTTTAGCCTGTTTGCTTTTCAAAAAGTTGGAGATGCAAAGAAAACAGAATAAAAAAGAAAATATAAATGACTTCTGTGTGAAACCCTGCAGTGTGAGGGCTGTGTGGTTTGCCACCTTCTTCCTAAGTCCAGATTAGAAAAAGCAGGAGGAAATGTTCACGTGTGAGCATGAAAAGGCTTTTTCTGAGTCCATATAGCAAAATGAGAGGATACTTTAGGAGAGGAGGAGAAGAAAAACGAGGGGAAAAGGTGATGCGGAGAAGGAGAGGAATATTATTGAGTGGTGGAGATGACGTGATGCCTCCTGCTGGCAGAACGAAGGCCTCCTCCTGTGCCTGCGGGGTGGATGGTTTGGCATGACTAGAAGTCATAAACATATTGCTCCGAAGCTCCATAAAGGCTGAAAATTCCTCACCGTTGACGTTCCTGTTCACATGCAGCATGGCGGTGATAAGCAGTGCTGGTTTTTATAAAGCTTTCACACACACTTTCTCTCAGACAGCACTCAGTGGAGCAAGACAACAAAGAGCGAAGGCCGTCCTCCTGCTGCGTGTTCAGCTTTTAACAGGATACTGCTCTCTGTTAGAAAAATGCACTTCAGTGTGTGTGTGTGTGAAATGCACTGCCTAACAGGTCATAAACCTCTATTAAATAAAACATGTTTAATTTAAAATGTTAGCTAAAAGTAACTGCTTCAGGATTACTGGCTGCGTTTCCATGACCCCCAAAATTGCGCAAAACCTAATACAGTCTATCGCAATAAAACAGCTAAACCTCGAAAAGCCCCTCAAATATCGCTAAAAGGTTTTACGCTCTCATGATGTTTTTCTTAATATAGAAGCATAAAGTGTAATGGAAACACTTCTTTCACATTGACACGTCATCGGACGTGACGTAGAGGTTCACGTGATCAGTTCATTAAGTTTCTAACGAGGTGACGAAAATCCTTTTACAAATAAGAGAAAAATATAAGCAGTAGTGGGAACCGAAATAGCTGCTCCACAACACAAAATGTTTTCTATCTCCATCCTCCAAGTGGACTGTCACAACTCTCACCCGCATCAGAGCAGGAGATCAGCTCTGTTTCATCACCAGACTTTAAATTAAACATACAAAACTGCTGCTGCTGATCCCTCGCTGGCTTACCTTCAGATATTAATGTCTATTAATGAAAAGTGTGGACAAAAGTATTAAAAAAGTTGACATGTTCCAGACTTCTTATTAAAAAACAAATTACAGCTAATAAAATTAAACTAAAAAACAAAAAAATATTGACTAAAGAATTTAGTTTTATTTTAATATTTTTTTTGCTGATCAGGCAACAGTGCATGTGAAGCATCATATAGGATAGCATCTATCATAGCATCATCATAGAATATGCTGAGTCAGAAGATGAAGCACCAATTGTTCTGAGCATTTTTATTTTTAAGCCTAGTTGAAGCTGCTTTGTTTAAATCTATAAGAACAACATAATAAGCCTCTCTTTTAGTTTAAAGTTAAAGCTGTTATTATTGAGAAAGGTAAAAGTTTTATTTGACCTCTGATGGTGATTTCAAATTACTTTGATTGAAGGCTGATTTAGCCTTGCTAGATACAAATAAAAGGTGAACATTAATTTATTGTAGTTTTTATTTCTAAAATGTTTTACTGGAGCAGTTTTATAGACTTTTTTGTTTTACAGCATCTGTTTTTCTGAGGTTTTTATTTTGTTCATATCGATATCGGAATTTTATCCTATTGACCGAAATAAAGAAATATATCTTGATACAAGTTTTGGCCATATCGTCCAGCCCTACCCCCAACGATGGATAATTCAGCATCTGTCTTTGCGTTTACCTGCCAGCTTTGATTAGATTAGTGGACCGACTCCCCCTCATTACTGATCTCGTAAATCCCTTCAGGATGAAACAAGATTTATTTTTGGATATTGATCATTGGACTGAACATTATCCCACTTATTATATGGGAGGTGGACTTGGGTCTGGAGGACCTGGGTTCAAGTCCCCGGGCTGGCAACTAAGGTAAAAACCCTGAGCAAGGCAGTCAACAGCGCACTGCTCCTAGCAACTAGGATGGGTTAAAGGCAGAGAAGACCTTCCCAGGTGGGGTTAGTAACGCTAAAAGAGACACACAATATTTCATTTCAATAATTTGATTGTCCTGACATAGCTTCCGCGAAGAAAGAAGTCCTTCTAGTAAACTGAACCTTTATTTTGCAGAAGTTGCCTAGCAACAAGTTAGATACAAATGAACTTAAATGTCTGTTACAATATGTGAACACTTCGGGAATGATATGTAACATGGATAAGCCCATTTAATTAATTCAGTGGAGTTTTCTGCAGCGTTCTGAGGAACCGTATCGATAAACAGTCTTTATCCACTTTCATAAGCAAGCTAAACTCACCTGTTTAAGGAGCGTTTCCGCACTTAGCTTAACTCTTCTACTCGTCGGAATAAGTTACATTTGTCCAGCTCTTTGGCTCAACTCAGTACTGAATAATCTGCATGCACTTATGCCCAAGATGATGTGTGATGAAATCGCGATCTTGTATTTAAACAAAGGACTAATACAGAGAGAAAGAAAGGCACTGCCTCTAGCACTACATGACAGCACCTGGGTCCCACTGGACTCACAGCAGTCTGACTACTTCTCAATTATGACGTCCCACCCTGGTTGAGTTCTTGCTTGTGTTGTTCTTACTCTCAGATGTAAGTCGCTTTGGATAAAAGCGTCTGTCAAATGACTGTAGAATAAAGATAAAACCCACAATTTGACTCGACCATGTAACACAAGGCACCGTAGAAATGTAGCGAAGTAAAAGTATCCACAACTAAATCTACTTACGTACAGACACATGAAAAACATATTTAAGACATTTAAACCTTGTTTTATTTATTATCTGATTCTTTGACCTCTTGTTTTTTACTCCATCTTCCCAGGTTTTAGCATCTAAGTGACATGATGTCATAGGAATGATAAAAAGGTTGAATTTATCTTTAAAGAGTGAAGAGTCCGTCCTCCTTTCCCTTCATACTGAAAGCAGACACGTTTCAGGCTTCCTGCAGTGTTTCTGTGGACTCTTTAATAGAACAGCGCTCCATTAGAAGACTGCTGAGCTACGTGACATCCCTTTGATCTTTTTGTGTGTCTATGTGTGCGCATGTAGGATAAGTAACATCTGTATGTATGTGAACGTGTGTGTGTGTGTGTGTGTGTGTACCACCCAGTAAAGGTGAGAGAAACACTCTTTTCATATTTAATGAGTGGAGATGGGCTTAAAAATGTGGCAGTGTTCACACTCACTCCCGTGGGTTGTCAACTTGCTTGCAGCCCTGTTACTGTATATCACTCATAACAGTGTGTGTGTGTGTGTGTGTGTGTGGAACATAGGCATTTTAGTGAGTGCAGGCAAAAAATAGTGCATCCTACTGAAATTTTAATTATTTTGCATTGAGGGGATGGAGGCAGGGGTTAAGGGAAGCTTGTGGCACGTGCACAAGCACCAGTCCAGCATTGTTTCTGTATTTTTTTACCACAGTGGAGAGGAAATAAGTCCTGTAAGGCTGCAGATAGGGTCACATTAAATACGTACAATGACCACATATTGCATTGTTTTTGTCCCTGTGTTTTCTCACAGGCCGCATCATCTTAAGGAGCTTGAGCTAATTTAGTTCTGCCTCTGGTTGCTTCCATTTCTAATTAGGAAGCATTTTCTCTACTGTTACCTCTGCTTTCATCCTGATTAACTTTGCATCGTCACTAATCAAAGCTGGTCCTATTCCTATTGGAACACACAGTCCCGAGCTGCTTACGCAAAACACCCAACTAAAGATTTTTAGCGTTATGTGAAAACACTGGAGTTTGCATGTGGGAATTTGCTTTGGATGCTTATTGATCATATCCTGGAAAGCAATCAGAGAACTCCTTATCGTTTTTAGAGTGGTGTTGTGGAAAGAGGAGAGGGCAACTTTAAACATCCTGTCCAGATGTCAGATTACGTCACAGTTGAAGGGAAGATTGGCTGTTATCATTTCAGGAAAAAGCAGCATTTCTAAGGTATCATTCCAACAGAGAAGGTGGCGGAAGTAGCAGCAGCATGCTTATACTCAGAGGTGTTGAAGGGTGTATTATAGGCCAGTTTTTGTAAAAAGATAAAGCTTTTTACTGTATTATAGTTGGTACTTTTATACAAATAAAGATATCTGTGGCCAGTGGTCCAGAACAAAACTACTATTATAAAGTACAGACATTCAGATATCCCCTCTTACTTCAGTGTGGGCTCATAGTGATCTGCATGAAATAGAAAGTAAAGGCGGGGGGTGCATTTAGTTTGCTGGGGCCATTGGGGTGGATGCGGGTGATTGGTTGGCTGGCCAAGTGTCAGGCTTTTTAGGCTTCTGGGTCCTGGATCCGGCACTTGACTCACACTTAGTTAGCTGTAGCCTGGTGGTGCTGGTGGGCCATCATCCCTGGTCCTCCGGGGTCTGGGATCCATGGCTGTGGGGACTCTGACTGGGGCTCTCTCTACCGTGGGTGGGTGCGTGTTGTCCCTGTGGTGGACTTCCTGAATTTCATGCTCCGTGATAGCTCCTGGTTGCCCAGGCCTTGGCACCCTACTTGCTTCTGGTCCTTGGAGAGGACACACATGCACACACTCATTAAGTAATACGCATGCTCATACAGTCTCTGTGTTTCTGTGGGTTTAATCACCAAAAGCTACAGTTATGTTTTCATGTTGTCTGTGTTTGTGTCTTTCTGTAGGTAGGTAGCCTTTTAGTTTCATCTTATCCTCTACATATAATCTGTTTGCTGGTGGTTTAATAAGGTTGCTATTTTTCTTGAGTCAGGTTTCAGACACTGCTCCCAGGCTTCTTGTCCCAGTATGGTCAGAAGTCCTAGACTTAAATCTTCAGAACAGCAGGTAACAAACCAGCAGGTGGTGTCATGGTGGCTTTGTTCACATTTTACCTCGGCAGCATCAAAGTCAAATGTCCCTGGGCTGTCACTCTTCTTGAAAATTGGCTCTTCACGTTGTTCACCTAGTAATGAGCCTGGGAGCTCTGTCTCTGCTGACCCTGTGGTGACTGGTAATGAAAACCTCACTGTCATGTACTATTTATTCCTGGTGGCTTCCTTCAGTCATGAGCTTGAAGCATTTGGAGGCAAACTGAACCCGTTGATGCCTTGAAGGTTCAACATCCTCTGGGTTTGTGCTTGCCCGAGACAGAGCTGTAAATCTTTACCAAGTTCCCACATCAAAACACAGTATTTAGAGCGTGGAGAAGATAGAGGGCATAAATATTTCACTGATTTAAATTCAGCCACTATCAATTTTTGGTGGGAAGCTTGTAACTTTGTCTTGCAGACAGATGTGTTTGATGCAAAACAATAAGGAGCCAATAGCCTCGTCAGATCAATCAATCTGACAAGGTGCTGAGAAAATGCTTTTTTATCCATCTTCCATCACTGTGCCATCAATTCTTTTCTTTTTCTTTAAACAAACCCTTCGCAGAAAGAAAGCAACTATGACCCTACTTAGCATAATAAACCCTGATGCTGTAAACTAAAGATGTTTCCGAGCTTGATCGATATGTTCCTGTAATTACATGGAATAAACAGGCTTTTTATTATTATCATCTCTCTGTCATTGTCTTTTTCTCTTTTCTTGCAGAGCTTCCATACGGCTGGGAGAAAATCGATGACCCCATTTACGGCAGCTACTATGTTGAGTAAGTTTGGTGCATCTTTAATATGGTGTGGCTTGCTTTGGATTTCCAGTGCAGCCTGCTGCTGCTGCGTTAATCATTTTTATTACAAGCAGTCCGTGAATCTGAGAAGGAGTTACTCCTTATATGAACCTCCTCGTTTGCAGGAAAGTTTATTAGGCTGTGTGTTTTTATCAATATCTCTTTTACCCACCGGCTGAAACACTGAGAGTGAATGTATATAACTCATCGTCCTTCTTTCCTCTGCATCCATCCATGTGTATCTGCTGCAGTGGTCTCTGCTTGCTGTTGAACTGCACGTCCCCTCCCTGGTTGCTCTCCACGCTGGGGTGCAGGAACAGAGGTGGTTATTTTTAGATGGACAGGGGAGTTATTTGGCTCAACTTTTCTTTGGAAAACCTGCAGAATGATTCTTTGTGCACTGCACACACCCCTCTCCAGGTGCTCTTTTGGTCTTGCTCTGTCCTGTAATCTAAAAGAAGCTACCAGACCTTGAATTTGTGTAAAAAACTAATTAGCACTTTGATACTGGAGTGTTCATTAAAAGATAAAGAAAGGAGAGAAAAATGCATGCCGGTGTACAATGCAGTCTCAAAGAGCGAGGGAAGAATCTAATGATGACTAATTATTTCACACTGGGAAAGTATTCTATTTGTAGTCAAATTCTATCTTCCCCCTTAAAAACTAAATTAAAAACAACGTGGGATTTCGAAGGAAGCCACAGTTGCATGTGCACGTTTCCTCCCAGTCACTGATTCCCAAGTGGCTGATTTGTAGCTGAAATAAACCCAGAATCAATCGCTGGTTCTTCTTTAACTCTGTTAAACCGTTCTGCAGCTGTTACATAATCAGGGGACTAGCAGTTCAATTAATTATCAGAGCAATATCTGCTGCAGCGCCAGGTTTATTAAGGCTGATCTACCGGTAAAATGCAGCGCAGTAGTGTGAAATCTAATATCTCTTCTTCCTCTTTTTATATCATCATAGTCATATAAATAGAAGGACCCAGTTTGAGAACCCAGTCCTGGAGGCAAAGAGGAGACTCCAGCATCAGCAGCAGATGCAAAGCCAGGGTCTTTCCTCACTGCCCCTTCCCACCATCTACAGAGGTAAGACCACCAGGCTATTCTCCCCAGTTTTACATCCGTTATTAACTTCTTGAATGTTATAAAGGGTGTTTTTTTGCACTGTAGCTAATAAAATGTATATTGTTAAACTTTTCAAATCCCTTTTTTAAAAATAAGTTTAATGTGATTCATTTGATTGAAAGCTTAAACTTCTTTGAGGGACGAAAGCTGGGACATAGAGTTAGGGGATGAGATTTACACCTTTTAGCTTTCAGATATAAAAACATGTCGGTTTTAAATTGTACTAAGATTAAATTTTCATGGCGATGGACTGGCAACCTGTCCGGGGTGTACCTGCCGCTCGCCTGCTAATCGCCGGGATAGGCTCCAGCTTCCCCACTAAGCGGTACAGAAAATGAATCAATGATTTAATTTTTATGGCTCAAATTGGACTTATTAAAATTTTCGTAAGAACAATATTCCAACTCAAATCATTGTACGGGTCGGAAGGGTCGACACTGCATAGTCAGGACTGACGGAAACATTTCACTCTGTAACAAATGATTTAAACAGGTGTGAAATAATATTTATAGACAGTTTTTATATATGTTTAAGAGTCAAATTTAATTTACGTGTGAAGACCTTATAAAAACAACCAGAGTTCATCAAAACCTTGAAGCAATTTATATTTTACATTTTCTTAAAAACCCAAATAAAGACCTTACATTTAAACCTTACATTGATGCAAATCTGCAGCAGAATGACTGAAAAAGAAAAGAATTAAAGGTCAAGACATCAAAATGAATTAAATCTCTTGTTTTTGTTTCATTAAAATGGTGTAAAATGTGATTTAACGTTATTCATCTGCAATTGTCTAATTTTACATCCTTATAAGGATTTTTATTTTTGAAATATCCTTTTAAACAAAACTTTTGTGCTTTTTTTTCCATGTGAGTGTGTACAACAAAAGAAATGTTTGGGGTTTATTCAAAGACTGTACTTGTCAGATCCTTCAGTTAGTTCCTGTTTAGTCCTCATGGTGGACGGGATGGGGGGGGGTGACTAATGCTGGTCACGATAAGTAAACATGTAGCTTTAAATTTGGCTCATTGTTTTGTTTAATAACTAGTTTGTACTTGTCATTCTACCAGTTGGCGGCAGTAGGATGAACTGGTAGAAATAAACTGTCCAGACTGTGGAAGCAGAGGTTGGTTTCCGTAGTAACGTAGTGGAGCACCACTCTGAGTCGAGAGCCAGTCTCCACGGTTACGCTGTGTTTACAGTCCAGTGAGGCTCTCTCTCCTCTCTCCCAACCTCTTTCTTCACCCTCTTTTTCCCCCTCTTCAAACTTTGATGCCAGTGGAGGATGCCAGCCCCTGCGTCACCCTCCCCAGACCCCCCCGCCCCCAGGTCGGCCCGATGCCCGAGCGCTGCCGCAGTCTCGGAGACCTCTCCCGCTCGCCAGCTCTTGGTCGCAGGGCTGCTGTGTACGCTACATCTTCCTCCGCCAACGTCTCCCCGCTCCGGCACGTTCTTACTCGGCGGATGAATGTGTGCCCCCACCATCAGCAGCATCAGCAGCCTCTTCACACCCCCGCCTGCACTGTGGTGCTAGAGCGGCCTGTCTGTAGCCCCTATTCCCTGTGGCACTTGGTCAGTAAGTAGACCGAAAAAGAAGCAAAAGGGGGCTGACTGTCGTTCTCATGGCTGCCTGCGCTCGTGACTTACTGTAAGCATGCAAACTCACAAGTAAGCTTTTCCCTTGAGGCAGCTGAGGGATTTGTGCAATGACTATGCACTACGACTTGTCTTATCTTCTGGCATAAACAAGCAGAGAGGGTAATCACTCAGTGTGAATCTGGACCAGTGACGACAAACAAAGGATGTAAACTAGCACGCTAGCCCTGACTCCTTACCGAGGTGAAAAGATGGATGACTTGCTTAAGTGTGACTAAGCTTGTTGGCTGAAATCCTCTCATTACTACTTAAGGCTGTCCTCCTCTAGAAATGTTCCCGCTCTCCTTCTTCCAGAAATCTCCCCATTTTTCCTAAACACCCCCAGAGCATCTTCTCTTGGAGCTGATCCCTGACTGAGAGCATGTTATTTTCTGAATTTGGCTGCTTAGGATTTGACTGAAGAACTGGACCTCTGCTGCCCTCTGCACCCCCCCTCTGCCCATCACCTTTGAGCTGTGGAAGACTGGAAAAAAAGAACTGTTTAGTATGTTTGAAAGGATGGATTTTGCATTTGTACCCTGCACAGGAGTCGAAACTACTGAGCCAGACCTGCATCTGTCAGCACCACAGCCCCAAGTCTGCTATGTTGTCAGTTTTCCTGTGGCTACACCCTTATTATAATGGATAAGCTTTACCCATGCCCCCACCCTGTTAGCACTACCCCACACCAGCTTTCAGGTTTTTTTAATGGTTGCTTTCCAGCTTAAATTCAGTTTGCATTGCTTAATTTTCTCTTTCTTTGTATCCTCTGTAGAAAAGCCACTGTTCACACGGGACCCTACTCAGCTAAAAGGCAGTTTCCTGTCCACATCACTCCAAAAGAGCAGCATGGGCTTTGGCTTCACTATTATTGGAGGCGATGAGCCTGACGAATTTCTCCAGGTTAAGAGTGTCATCCCAGATGGACCCGCTGCAGCTGATGGAAAGATGGCCACAGGTAAGCTCTGGGCACAGCTGGCACACCACCTGAGAGACAGTTGAAACTGAGTCAGCCTTACAAATAGTCTAAAAACGAAATAACACATTTCTTTACCTGGTCAGGAAATGTCCAGCAGTGAAAGCCAAGATGGAGCCCCAGAGCAGAGTTTTATTCTTCACTGGCATGTTTCCACCTTTTATATTAAACTGGAATTAGAACTAAAACTGTGCAGCTGAAGAGCAGGTTGACATCTGCAAGGCTTGTTCTGCTCACGACTTGTTCTTCATGATGGGATGGAAGCATAGCTTCCTGCTGTCCTAGTTGAAGGTAGATGCCAAACTGGGGCTAACAGCCACTGTTGGTTAGCTGTAGGTCCCATTTCTTTCAGCTGAATCTGTGCGTACTCCGGGTGTATAGTTGATAATGATAAGTATTGATGTCTTCCTCACAGTCTGACCATAGTTAGTTTGTAGCTAATGATAAAATTCAGCTATTGAGGTTCATCATTAGCTGGGCCTTGGTGAATGAACACTTTCTACACAGTGATACGACAAGCAGAACACAGAGGTTATTGTGGTAATTAATCACGTCAGCTTCTACTGTCAAGCTGAAGAAAAATAGTTCCCTTTTCCATATTTTCTTTAGCATCTTCAAATCTGGGCAAAACTATTTAACACTCAGTCAGAAAAAAATATGTGTTTTTAAGACAGATTTTCCTTTTCTAACTTTCCACAAATACACTGCTGAAAAAAACAAAGTGAACACTAAAATAACATCCTAGACCTGAATGAATGAACTATTCTTATTAAACACTTTGTTCTTTACATAGTTGAATGTGCTGAAAACAGAATCATACAAAAATTATCAATAGAAATCACATTTATTAACCCATGGAGGTCTGGATTTAGAGTCACACTCCAAATGAAAGATGAAAAACACACTACAGGCTGATCCAGCTTTGATGTAATCTCCTTAAAACAAGTCAAAATGAGGTTCAGTAGTGTGTGTGGCCTCCACGTGCCTGTAGGACCTCCCTACAACGCCTGGGCATGCTCCTGATGAGGTGGCGGA
>JBAMHW010000026.1:22178324-22196002 GCA_037177495.1 Rhadinocentrus ornatus | reverse complement strand
TTACTTTGTACAGAATCTGATGATCTCAAACCTTTTGAAACAAAATATATAAATCGACATCGGTTAATATCGATTATCGGTCATAACGACAATATTAATATCGAATATCGGTATTATCTTTTTTAATATCTTAAAGGAAAATAACTTGTACAAAAGGGCATAACCCTTTTTCCTCAGTAACATAAATTCAGTATTGAGGGCTGTAAGTGTGATACTGCATGTAGAGATTTTAAATAGCACTTTTTTAAGAAAATGAAGGACATCCCTGGAATAAGATTGCATCAATCTCCGGTTCTTACAGGCCGCTGTTGGAGGCGTCTGCTACTCAGCTTGAAGGTAGATTCATTTGACCTCAGGGCTGTAAGTTGTGTCCACACCTGCCAAACAACAACAAAGGACTGGGACTATATGAGCAGATTGTTTCCGAAGTGAATCATCAGTCAGGAGTTGTTAAGCAAGAGGAAGAATCAGGATCAGAATGGGGGGGAAAAATCTCCTCACACTTGTTTGTTGGGCTGTTGGTTGGACGAATCCGGGCATTTCATTGGCTAACAACTCTAATAAAATATCAGTTTCTTGATCTTCCATTTGAAACTCGTGAGTCGATTTCTCCATTTAATTCTGAAGATACTCAAGAGGATATAGAGCACTATAACCAACTAAACTAGATAAAATAAAGTATTTTGATCCTCAGCAATATGATCCTCTGGCTGTTGAGGATACTTTGAAAGGTAGCAGTACACACATGATCCTCAATTTCCCTAAAAGTTTAAACAGTTGCCCGGGCTGTTTATACAGCTCGTCAAGTCAATGTATCGTCTTTCACCTTGCAAGTAGAACGAGATTTTCCATTACAGCAATTACACTTGGCTAATTGACTCAACTAACTGGCTGCCCTTGATGTTTGCATGAAGAGAAAAGCCCCACAAACTTCTCTTTTTGTGAGAGTAAAAGGAATCTGGAGCTTATTTGGACTGATGTTTGTGTGAGACACCATTAGGGAAGTCTGTGGCAGGGTGACCCAAACTGTCTGGAGCTCTTGGATGAACGCCCAGCATCCTATGCAGGGACAGAGTGGCCAGCAGCCACAGTCAAACATAGTTTCCCCCTATATACAGACTCTTCTTTCTGAGCATAAATATCCAACCAGCAGGAGTTTACTTTGAATATATCCTTCATCATGCTGATGATGATGGAGCCACTCCCTGGATGGCTTTGCAGTGAAACATGAAGCACTTTGTCTTCAGAAAGAATGCAGAAGATGGAAGAGGGTAAACAGCCTAGTTCACCTGGCATTTAAAGAGCTTTCAGCAGGCTGTGGAGGACTGTGTGGCTGTGCTGAGGGTAAATCCATTAGTTTTACACCCGTTTAATCTGTTCACAGCACAAAAATTAGCCAATGCTGTTTCCAGTTACTGTAGCAACATCTCTAAAACACCCTGTTTTCATGTTAAAAGGCGCTTCCAGGTATAAACATGGCAAAGTTAAACCCAATTCATATTTAGGTCATTTTTAGGTCATTCATTTTATTTATAAACAGGGAAAGAGCCCCTTGTTATTCCAGCTGGCAAACATTTATATTTTCGGGATTGTAGAAGTAACTATTAACCAACTAAACTTACATGACAAATGCTGCTATCCAAGCTGACACCAACATTACACCATCGTCTAGCTCAGCTTTTCTTGACATGTTGCCTCATGTTTGCATTCTTTTTCATCCACCAGTTAATGTGAGAAAGCTGGGTAACAAAAGTTTTCTTTTCTACATACCATAACTGCAGCTTTGTTCTTCCACTGAGGCAAAAAACTACAGTTTAATGAAATTGACAAACCCGTTATAGGGAATGCGGTGGGAAAATACAATTCTTTTTGAAAGGTTATAAAGCTGATGTAACTTCTTACCCTATTTGAATAGTATAATCAGAATAATTACATTACTTTGAGTTAGTGGTTAATAAAGATTGGTAGAGTAAGATTTTCTTTCACATCACCAACTCTGTTAGTGTTTACTTCAGACTGCCAGGGATTCATTTTTAAAGCATTTTGAATCTTGAGGAGACGCCACATGGGCTGGGCGGTGTGACCTCAAATCAATATAACGATTAACTGAACATGTCACTTCGATTACAAATAATCAGCAATTATTTTAGTATTGTTTTTTTTTGTTTTTTTTTTGTTTTGTTTTTTGGCCGTCGTAGCTAACTGAAAGTTTTTGTTGCAAATATTTTCATAATTGAAGAGCAGATATTGATTTTATAATAAGTGAAAGGAAGCACACAGTTTACCATTATATGGTCATTTAATTAATATATTTAAATATGTTTAAGAGATCATTTAAATAATTTACATGAACAAGGTTGCATCAATTATTGGTAATGTAAACCTTTTCACGATCAGATTAGCAGATTGTTTCTGTGCATGCTTAAACCACGTGGGGGTTATGTGACATAATGACTTGAACAATGGCGGCAGCAAAACAAAACAGGACTGTGGCGGATACAACGTTTTTGTTCAAAACTGAACAAGTTAAGGATTATTTTGCATTTCTGGGTTCAAAGGATAAAAAAAAAATTAAAATACTTCTTCCCAACTAGTAGGTACTGCGCATGTCAAAAGCGTTACGATTGTAATAAATCTGTCCATCATGTACAACTGATCAAATCACTTTAGCGCACATGTGAACATGTCAGCAGGAATCTCCGATTAGATTGATTTCAATACGATAGATGAAACATTTGTCCACGTAAATGTGGTTATGTTCATGGGTGGTTAAAAGATACAGACGTACTGCTACTCACTTGGCTTCTACAGCTATCTTTTCATGGCACATGCATACTGTGCCTTTGGATGTTGCGATTGCCATCCCAAGGATGGGATTTCATTTTACGGACGGCCTGCTGACCCTGAACGACGGGCTAAATTGGTTGCTGCCGCCCAAGAGGTCTCGGCTGTGTAGCGAGCACTTTGTCGCTGGCTAATAGTGTCAATAATCAAAACAGTGATAAAATAGCAATATTTGTTCGTTTGTTCACTCAATAAATTTATAATTTTTAAAAAGGCAAATTAACAGTCAAAGGCGGATTAGTGCTTACGCGGCGTCTGCGTGCAGCCGGCTACGGCGTAGCTGACGCTGGTGAGTTTGCTTTCGCACTCGAGCGAAGGGGGTGCCATGTTGTCATGTTGCAGTTTCTCCACCTAGCCTGAAGGTGGCAGCAGGGGTGGTATCGGGCGGTAAAATTACCAGGTCTGAGTTATTTTGATGAGTAACTTCAGTTCGGTAGGTATTTTCTGTTTTAAAACAACAATGGCGTCCAGTATGGTAGAAAATTAATAAATAAATAATTGGATCAGCCTCTCATCAACTTGATCCTCTGGTTATTGTTTTTAGAAACAGGAGTTACCACAAAAATTCAGCCACAAGATCCAGATATCCGGCAGCACGTGACCCCAAACTGACCAATAACAAGGGGGTACTTCTGCGGGGGTGCACGTCAGGTCTGGAAGAGGTGCGCGTCGAGCCTCTGTGGAGCCACACAGAGCCTACGGCGGTTACGCAGAAGCGGCGCAAGCATAAATCCGCCTTAACAGTCCCTTCTTTTAATCTCTTCACCGAGTCATGTATCTGGCAGACAACCAAAGCCAACTGCGTCATCTTTACCCTGAAACACACTCACACTTTGGCCATAACTCTACTGCTGTTTTTTTAGGTTGCTCATGTTATTAAGAGTTCCAGATGTTATACCCATCTGATTCGATCTTGCTTCCGTGGAATGAAGTCAAAATGGTTTTCTTGAGGGTGTGCTCTTATGCCACATTTAGTGATAAACAGATTACGATCTAGTGGGGAAATCCTGTTGCATTTTGGTAATCCGTCAACTAGCAGCATAAATCTGAAACAATCTAAGGATATTTATCGCTCTTATTTGCTAAATCATCAGTGTTGTGTGATTTCCACTTCAGCTCTATTCTGCATACTGGATGGACAGGCAGGTGGGTGTATTGGATGGATGAGACATTTGAAAAGCAACTGCAACATCCACCAGATCCTCATTAATTAGAAACCCTGTTGGTATCAACTGAAGGTGAAGCTATAGTGTGTGCAATGTGCCACATTAATTAGTGTTATGTGCCCAGTGTAATTTATCTTTGTGCTGGAGGTCTGATCCAATCACTGGGTAACAGATATGTTTTCATGGATGAGTCATGAGATGGTATCAGGCAGTATCATTCCACTGAAGCTTCACTTTACTCATGCATTTTATAGAGGTGTAGTGCACAACAGCAAGCTTGTCTGATAGCGAGCCAGTTTTAGCCAAAAACTAGTCAATAATTTGCACATTGCCACAGAAAGTTGCTGTGCTGCGATACATTGACTCATTAGCCAGCACTGCCCTCGTAGCGAACAGTAAATTTGTTATACGAGGATAGAAAGGCAGCTTCGCTGAATAGGGATATCCTGATCCAACCCACTTTAAACGTTAGGGAAATGAACCTGCAGGGTAAGTGACAGGGCAGCTGTTGCCCTTTGTGCTGACTGTTTCTGTAATTGGGTTGTTGAGACTGCCTCACCAATTAGAGCCTTTTTCCATCATCACTGCAAGTCTACAATCTGCTATGTGAGCTTGACTGGTTGCTGAATGCGAGGGCTTTTTGTCAGCCATTATGATCTGCCTCAAAATGGATCATAAACACCTCTGGGCTCTCTGTGGATCAGCTTGTTGTGGCGGTTTTATCTCGACCGAGAGGTTTTAATAAATTTGCTCAAGTACATGCTGGGTGGACATGGACGAATCCAGGCAGATATCTGACAATGCTGGCTCATCTGTAGTACTAATATTATGAACACTGTATTGTGATGAGAAGTACAGACATGTTAGAGGGACGAATCATTCTTTTTCACTAGCACCAGCAGGCGTGGTGACACATTTGGAAAAGCACATGTAGTACAGGGAGCATTCGTTACTGAACACCACATTTAGTATGGATTTTTTTAAGAGGGAAAAATGTGTAGAGCCGTTTTCATACATGGACAGTGGAGATTTTCAGCCACTCGACAGCACTTTACTGGCTGTATGTAACTGCAGTTCACCTTGTACAGGGAAGAACGGCTCTCTAAAGGGTCGCAAAAATTTTCAGTTTTGCTCCTGCAGGCTGCTGAACTGCATAGGTTATTAGTTGAAAACATGACACATGAAACCCACAGTTGCAGCACAGCTTTTCACTCACCTTATCTTTTTTAATTAATATTGTTTGCTGATGTGCAACACTTTGGAGACTTGTCTTGGTCTTTAAGATGTGCTTTTAGAAATCAAGTGGATTGGATTGAATTCCACCATTTTGTAATGGTAATGTGTCAGTCAATGGTCTACCAATTATATAATTTATATAAATATGTATATTAGGGCTGCAACGATTAGTCAACGTTGTCGACAAAAATAGTCGACAATGAATTTACCCGTCGACTATTGTCGAGGGAGACATCGTCTTTTTCCTCTCTCTGCTGAGAGTTGCGCATGCGCAATAAAGTCCGCCAGGGGAAACTATGGCGGCCGACCACGGAACAAAACGGCGGCAGAGGACTTCAAAAGTCTGGGATAACTTCACGTTAAACTATATAATAAGCATCAATAATAATGATGCCTATTATTATTATTATTATTATATTGATCAGTTCATTATTATAATAAATTAGCTTTTATTATTGATACCCTATTTATATTTAATATTACTGATTTATTATGAATCAGATCAATAAGCTTAAAATTGATTTCTCATTTTTTGTTTTTTAAACGGTAAAATAAAAAGCAGAAATCAGGGAGTCTGATCCCACTGAGGCTGTGATGCTGTGGCACAAGGACTGTTAGGAGCAGGAGGCCAGACTTCACGGACTGTGTGAAAGCACCAGGAGTAGAGAGGGAGGAGTCTGGTTAGGTTTTACTTAATGATTTCAGACGTTAACACTTTATCAAACCATTTTCTTGCTTTTGTTTAATGTTGCTGTGACTTCCAGTTTGGACACAACACAGTATTAACGAAATAAACTTGTCTAGAGGTATGTGTGTGTAAAATAATCTAATATTTTGGCCGGTGGATTTTTTCATCTATCAGCCAACTTGGCCGGTGGGTCAAAAAGTTCATTTTGGACACTGGTGGTAATGCATCGCGATAACACTAAACACTTGCGTATAGTCTTTCCTTAAAAGCAATTTCTATAGTTGGTGTCCTTGTCTTGATTCTTCTTCTGCATTTTTGTTCCCTTCTTGATTCTCTTCTTCTCTGGTTTGTTTCTTTCGCTTGTCGCATGTCAGATACTCTGCTCAGCACTGCCGCCGCGATTTCCGGTGGTATTGCTCCGTGTTCTGCGTAAAGCGAAGGATTATGTGCGGAACTAATGCAGAAGTTGGATGAAACTGTCCGTCTGTCTGCATATCCGACTTTAGTTTCAAGCACAAATGGGCCTTAACAGTGAAAAGGTGCATCAGCCTACTCCTGGGTGAAACACTCAGTAGCTCAGTTATAGACTCGGCTCCTTTAACACCCGTCTTCAACTTTTTAAATTAGTTCTTGTAACTGTGATTTTATTCCATAAATTTTTCGTCTATTCAGCATTTTGTTGACTGTGCCGGTTCACATACACATGATAAATTAATGTTTCTATTATCTCAATGTATCAAGTCAGCTTTTTTATCTGGTTTAGTTATTGAATACTAAACTTTTTACTATAAAGATAGGCACGGCGGTCAAAAAGGTTAAGAAGTCCTGGTCTAGAGCACATAGAAGGTAGTGTGTAATGTAAAAACCAGGCTTTGAAACTCAGTGTTTTCTTTGCCAGGCTTTGAGAACAGCAGACAAAAAGTCATTGTTGTGTTGATCCGAGCACTGAATGTTTCTGCACAAACCCACCACAGCAGGGAGGGAACAGAAAGCCCCATACATTACCGAAAGCACAGAATCTCACCAGCACACATTCATTTATTCACACAGCAGCTTTTGTTCTGGAATATTTGCTGACACATTCGTACATTATCCCACCTGCTGGTGTTCCAGGATTTAACTGAAGGATTGGGTGTGTACGTTTGTGTTCCTACACGCCACTGCTTTGGAACATCTCAAGACTCCAGTTGTGCAGGAAAATGTTGGAAAAAAACAGGAAAAATAGCTTGAAGAATTAACAATCAGTAGCCACTCTTTGATTCAGAGTAATTGGTTTTCACTGGGAACACTGTAATCAAGTTTGATGTACAGCAGATGAGATTTCTGTTTCTTAGGTGGAATAATTTTTTATCAAAAATGATTTTCCAATGAATTTCGTGGACATGGAGCGTTCTCCACAACACTGATAAATTTAAGCAGTGCTTAGCCTTCAGGGAAGAGTCTTGGCTAAATGTGGGCAATCCTGTTTGTTTATCACTCTAAAGTAAAGTGTTTGGAAAGCTCATTAAAGCTTTAGTTTTTTTACTGAATTACTTGAATAAAAAACAAAAGGAAGAGTTGAGAAAACCTTTCCCAACTTGCCAAGCACTATAAGGCTGGACACACTCAATCCTTAAAATCTGATATTTATGGGAAGAGAGTCTAGTTTGTTGGTTGAAAGCAATGCTCTAGATTCTCACCATGACGACTACACAGAGCGAGTTCAGGACACCTTTGACCCATTTGCAGCACAGACTATGGTTGGCGTAAACATGCACCGCTGCACAGAGATCCTCTGTCACTCAGACGCCTAGTGTAATTACAGAATCTCTCTGCCGTAGACGTAACGTAGACAATGCTGCGATGTGTGTGTGTGTTCACACAGAAACATAAGCTCATGCCCCTGCTCTCCGGTGGTCCGATATCTGACGGTGAGAAGCAACCTTCACAAGTAGATTTGAAACTGGCCCATGTTTGAAAAAAAGGGACCCATTTAAAGAGAGACTACTAAAATCTATGAAGCCTGCGGCAAAACTAATTATTCTAATTAGATTAGCACTTGGCTGCCTCAGGAAAAGAACGAAGTGGAAGTAAGACTTTCTATTTTTTGTACACTAATTTGCTATCTAAAAAAAAAGGGCACTTAAAAATTAAAATTGTGGGTTGAGTGAGGAAGAGAGGCACAAACTCATACACTGAGTGGGAGAGTTGAGCTGTAGGATGCTGGACAACATGTTTAATAGTGAGGCATCACTTGTATATGCAACACTGATTTAACTGCATTTATCTGCTCTTACAGTAAGCTGCAGCTGGATAATATCTAGAATAAAACCCTACTCATGTGATCAGCCAAAGCCACAGGTCTCAGTTTTGACTAATGTTGGACACTTTGTCCTGGTCTGTTAGGAATTTACCTTTTAAACATCAAATTTATCTCCAAACATAAATTTTACCTTCAATATGACATAATAAGGCTTACTTAAATCATCACCACATTGACAAAACTTTGCTTAAAGATTCTAACATATATGTAAATAAAAAAGCCAAATAAATCAGGCTTATGTAGATTTACTATGACAGAAGCACATCTTTATTAACATGTCATCAACATATTCACCAGCTACACTGTAAAAAATTGAATGAACGTAACAAAACAGAAATATTCCAGCAGTAGGGGTGCCAGAAAAATACTGTAAGAAAACTACAGTAAAATTACATAATAGAAATAGTTTATACCTTTACTTTTTATATGGGATCTTTTATTTTGTTTTAGCTTTGAAATGTTTGATGAACAACTAAATTACCATTAAATATTGTCAAAAACAACAAATGTACACAAACTGAGTCTAAAAATGACAGAAATTTGCTATAAATTAGTTTTATTAAAATTGTATGGAAGATTCTTGTATTTAATTCTTATGTTTGAAAAATACTTTACTGATCCCAGTTGGGGCAATGTGACCTCTGTTTTTAACCCATCTCTAGTTATCACAAAGAGCAGTGGGATTCCTGGCATTCTGGTCCCCAGGGAATAATTGGAGGTTTAATGCCTTGGTCGAGGGCCAAAGGTTCGGACCACATACTGAAACGCTGTCTGAACTAGAAACATGGGGTAAAAAAATGGATTAATTCATAATTGTTTTTATATAGGAGTTCTAAAAGAAACATTTCATGAACTGATCCTGCGTCAACATAATTGGTTTGGCTTAAACCTGCATAATACTAATAATTTGTAAACACAGGACCACCCAGGCTCCCTCTGTGGATCAGTGAGATGGTTTAGGGAACTCAGCCTGATATCCAATTGGGGAACCATATCAATATCGGAGCCCAGAACCGATATTTGGTCAGATTGGTCCCAGCTCTACTAAATAATTTAGTTTAGCTAATCTTTAAAGTTCTCTTCTTTTTTCCACTCAGACCTTCTTGATTATTTTTCCATAATCCTACGATCAGGTCATCACACTGCCCTCATTTGCTTCTTAGCATCATCAACCGGTTGTACCATTTTTGTATCTCCTGAGCCTCTCAGGACTTTTCTCACCATTGTCATTGTTACACAGTGAGAAGATCGAACTCATCCTTTGTGTCGCTTGGCTCTGACACTGAAGTTTACAATTGCTGACTAAAAGGCTAAAAAATTAGGAATTTTTAAGTAAAAATAATTTGAAACGTTCTCATTTGTTGCGAGGGATAAAAGGAAGCTTCCCTATAAACAATCTGTCCTCTTCATCAACAATGTCTTTGTCAAGCTTTTCTCCTTTCAAAATAAGAGTTACGTAACGGTACAACTCCGGTGCGCTGTGTAGCTCTTTCATACTTCCTGGTTCCTTAACCAATCATATGCGAACACTAGGTGGCAATGCTACTTATTTTGCCTTTAATTATTCGTTGCATTTCTGTCTTTCTGTTTTTCTCACATTCCCGCTCCTCTTCCCGGACAGCTTTCTTTATCCATCTATAATGGCCTCAGCCAGTGTGCAGCAGTAGCCATCTTTTTTTCTTCTTCTTTTCTTTACTCCTGTGTTTCCAGCAGCATTCTGTTAACCCATTAATGGAGCAGTTGTGTGAGGAAAGGCCGGAGGTTGGACTGCAGAGCTGAGGCTTACCCGCCTCAGACAAACAGCATAAAACTCCTTGGAAGAGGAGCTTTGAAGAAAAATAAAAAAACATTAGACAAAAAGGAAATTTGAAAAAAGGCCAGTGTGCAGCAGCATTATCTGCAGATAACTGTAGGCCCTCAGCTGTATTAGGCCATGATCATCTCCAAACTTTATTTTTGTAATGACCCCCAGTGACTTTGACATGACACAGTACTTTGTCAGAACGGCATCGGGGCCTGAGAAGTGGTCCCTTAAGCTTTTAGTCCTCATCCTCACGGCCCAAGACTTGAACTTTTTCTTTAAGTCAAAGAATTAAGTCTGAGAGTGGCTGCTCTGATTGAAGCTGACAGACGTCATCTCAGCCATATTCTACTTGTCTTGTCAATTACACAGATTATGAAGAACAAGTTAATTAGTTATTAAATAAAGTTTTACTATACAAATAATTAGGCTTGTCGCGATAACCAATAAGTCAATTAATTACACAGTAAAAAAATGAGGGCGATAAGTTTGCCGGCCGCAATCATTTTCATTATTTTTCTAAAAAATTTTCTATCTTACTTTATCACAGACTGTGTATGACAGCAGGTTTCACTCTGGAGGATCTGGACTGAACGCTCTGGTTTCTTGCGAAGTGATCTCTCTAGTGTCGTACTTGACCGCAGCATGTTGCAGCACGAGACCGTGGTGAAGCACCTGTTTTACAGGCTGCCAACTCTCACGCATCGGCCGTTAGACCCGCGCATTTGAGTATCTTCTCACGCTAAACTTTCGATTCGCACGCTGAATGTAAATAAGTCGAATGGAGAAAAATAGCTGCAAGCACTTTCTCATTTATTGTTTCGCTGCTCCCCACATGTAGGCAGAACACACACACGAAGCCTACACACACATGTAGGCTTCAAAGTCAGTACAAAGCCCCCACCTCCTGGTCTACCGCAATAACCCCTGTAATGCGCAGGCACAAATACAGTCAGCCTATAAACTACCGTATATGTCAAAATACACATCAAGAGCAACGTCGGCTAATCGAGAGGTTCGGGAGGATTCCCAGTGGGCCGCATTACTTTTGGGCCGGTGTCCCGGCATAAGTGGAAAAGTGTTGCAATTTTTATTTTTACATTAAAAAGAAAAAAGAAAACGGCAAACTAAAAAAAGCAAGACGTAGCTTGAAGCTTTTTAGCAGTTAAGGAAACTTGCATATTTTCTCATTGACATTAACAGCTATATTTTACCTTGTCATTTGGCTCAGGCACTGTGAAAAACTCAGTAGTTGGGAAAACAGATCACACCCACATATGAGCAAACATATATGAGAATATGTATGAATGAAATTTCGGTGCAAAAGAAGTTTAGCTGCAGGTAGAAATAAATGACCCTGATAGTGTGAATCTGTAGGAATATTCTGGACGGACATCAGAGTTCTTGGCCGAACCAGTTAAGCCCCGGCTCCATGTTGGCTTGCAGCAGCAGATTAAAGCAGGACACCAGGCCACAGAAGAAGAAGAATTGTCTGAAATGAACTACTCTTGTTTTCCATCTGTGTACTTGTTTATTTGTATTGTGAATCTTTGATGTACGTGTCCTCCCAATACTTTTTCAGCTGCAGGAATGTCTCTATTGTGAGGCGTTAATCCGTAGTGACTTTCAGCCCCTCTGTCCCTTTCCTCGTGTCCACAGGGAATCTGTACAGTACAGAGCTGGAATGTCAGGGGCCTCAGCAGAAGACCTTGACTGTGACCTTTTTATTGAGTTTGTGCACACGGAGCTGTAAATCTGTAGATATTACCTCACGCATCTGGGAGCTGTAGATTCAAAATCCATTCAGATCTGACAGGAATGTTTTCAGTCTGCTTTGCTTGAATCAAACTTTCTTTTCGGAGGCAAGAATCAAACACATTCATTTATCATTGTATGTGAGGATTGTGTAATTAAATATTGCATGCACTGACAGAATAATAGAAGGAAAGCAATTAAATGCAAGATTGTTTTGTTTTCTGGGCCACTTTTGGTTTCTGTTGCTGGTAATCAGCAGCTGAGGAATGACTGCTCACTTAATCACAAAATGTGCTTATCGAGCAATGCTCTTGACTAAATATAACGCCCATTGTGCCAAGTGGTAATTTCACAAGTGGGCGTCCCTGAACTGACGTTGGATGAGGCCAAGCATGCCACGACTGCTGCCCTCCTACTGGGATTGGTTGGCTAAAAAACATGACACAAAGCAGAGACGGTCAGATGTCATCTAATCTTCAAGAGGCTTGTAATACTTTCAAGCATCGTTGTCGTGGTTACACTCAAATGAACAGCAACATTGGCTGGGTGGTTGAGAGCTTTAAGCCCACGTGTTTACACATTGCTCTGATCAGAGGAACACCTAGCTGAGTCACAGATGATGCGTCAGGTTGCTGTCAGTACCCATCTAGAGGGAATAAGGACAAAGTTCCAACATAAAACTAAAACCTCCAATAAAAATGGCACAGTTAGTGTTTTTTACAACTTCAAACTCAGGACATCTGTTAGATTCCCTGTTCATACCTTAGTCTTTATAACAAGACGATACAAATGGCATGAATGAGGGCAGCGCGACCTGATCGTAGGACTAGAGAAACACTGTCAAAAGCTCTGAGTGGGGAAAAAGAAGAGCACTTTAAGCTGTAGCACAAATTATATGTTAAACTGTGACAATAATAAAGCAACCACTCATAATAAACTCGTGTTTATAATAAAAGTATGTTCTACTGCCAAAGTCCAGCTGTAATAAACCCTTTCAAAGTTTGGATTCAACAGTCCTTGGAGCAACCAACAACGTAATAATTTTTGTCAATTTAAATGTAATAAAGCTAATCCGTTATAACCTTCCAATATTGTAATAAGATTTTTGAGCTAACAATATCAGTTACTATAAAAAGATTCAAGAGTCAAGACAACTTTATTGATCCCAAACTGGGCAATTAATTTGTAGCTCATCCACATCCACATTACATCTTAATGGTTAGTTATGAAACAAGCCATGGTCTGTGCCGGCACCAGCAGTCCAAACACACCAAAGCTAAGAAAGAAAGAAGTTTAAAACAAAAAAAAGGTCACAAAAAAAAAATCAAGAAGAATGAATAAAAATCCAGGTTCAAATATCAATCAAGAGACTGCTATCAGAATTCAGTAGCCTGATGGCTGAAGGAATAAAAGACTTGGATTATCTGTTTTACTCATGGGAGCATGGTAGTGGCGACTAGAAGGCATCATCACAAACTCATCCGCTGTCGCCTGATGTAGCCACGGCCTGAGGCTCCCTGAGAGAACTCAGATCTCTCCGTTTGACAAGTGTCTTTGGACAGATCGTGACAATTTTGTTCTTCATGTAAAAATAAATAAAAAAATAAAATGTGCAGACGATTGCATTTCTGAGAAATACAAGATTTTTTCCCTTTTAGTTTTTGTGCAATTTGCTCATTAAAAGTAGGTAAGCTTATATTTTTGTTAAGTTATTACATTATTATTATGCTACAGTCCTGCTCTACAGAACAAGACTCCCCCATCCAAACTGTCCAGGATCTGAGGACAGACTTGGATTTCTGGATAGCAGCTGTATTAACATTTACTTCAACAAAGTTTTTGGATTTTTGGAGTTTATCTTTGGCAGGTAATATTGGCAGGTATATTTATAATAAAAAAGTCTTTGACAGATTAAACAGAGTTTAAAAGGAGCTAATAATAATAAATATGACAAAAAAATACCCATAAAAACCAGAAAGTATATTAAAAAATAAGAAAAAGAAGCTATATATTGCACCTGGAAAATTTTAAAAACAATGAAATTTAAATAGTAATAATAAATAAACCCATTAAAGTCCCGTTAAATTCAGTCAATCAGTTCTTTGTTTTATTTTTACTAACAAAATGACTAGAACGAGTGGACACGACATCGAGCCCATTCCATTTACCAAAACAAGCTCTAGCCATGTTTACATGTGCAAAATCTCTTCTGTTGGATTGTCAGGACTTGTGACCAGACCTGGACTGTTTACATTGTCCCTGAAAAGTCCCTCTGATCACGACGTGTGTTTAAACACCACTGTATGTGTGTATTCATTGCCTTCTGATGGATTTTTGTTTCTCTCTCCTTCCTGATTATAATTTCTTTCATAACATTAAATCAGTCATAACGTTTTTTTTTTTGTTTTATAAACACAGATTAAAGTGAACTTTGAGTTTAAGTGCAGGATTATGTTACACTGATGCACGGCGGATGTCACAGCCACCAGCAGTAAGGAGCGTTACTACCAGAAATTCACCGTACAGTCAGAGCAACAGTCAGCATAACCCACCCCTCAAGGGGAATTAGATTTTGATCCAATTGACATGTTTACATGAAGTATTTCATTCATCTGACTTTTTATCAGAATACTTTTGTCCACGTAAACGTGGCTACTATGACAAGAAACTTCCTCTATGACTGTTTCTACAGTATTTCACAAAATGTGGATAAGTAAACGTCTCCATTTCTATCTTCAAACGATTTCATCTCTATGGAAACCATCAATTACCATTATGAATAAAACCATTATTAGATGATTAGATTTTAAATCACAGTTGCTGAGACTTGTGTGTGTGTGTGGCTTTTGTTATGATCTGGTGGCAGACACAGCTTCTTCCGTATCGTACTGAAATCTTCCAAATTAGCAGACACAGACCTTCACAGAAGCAGTTCATCCAATAAGATACCTCGCAAAGGCAGCTGGACATCCGGAGACACTAAAAACCATCAAGGGTGACGAGGAGGTCGCGTCAGGGTCACTTTGTCATAGAGTGTTTGTTGTTAAAGCCCGTATGAGTCAGTCCTTGTTTCCCTCATCTTTGGGTTGAGGTTGCTCTGACCAAACAGGCTTCCAGCTCTTGGATCTGTTGCTAGGTAAATTCTGTGGTAAAGGATAACCCAGTTCTAATCAACCCACTCCCAAAAGCTAAAGCCATGTGAGATGAGACGTTTACACAAGTACAACTACACACAGCTGCCCTCACAGCCAGGTTGAAATTTTATTTAGAAGCAGGTGGAAGATAGTTAAGTTAAATATCATGATGCTGTTTTTGTTCTTTCTGTATTGCTACTGTTATGCAATAAACAATATAAATGAAGAACAAGCTTACATTTAAAAAAACAAAAAAAGATGTTTCCGTTTGTTTCTGTCCTCTGGAAATGATAGAGAAGCAGAAACAAGATGCCTCTTTCTGTAATTGTTTGTGTGTATTCATAGAATTTGCATTTCAAGGTCAGAACAGAGACATAATGCCACATAACCACACTTTGAATGAGTTGAAATGAGTTTCCTGCCAACATGATCAAACTAAAGCATGTACTCTCGTGTTCTCATGCGGGCCTCATTACTCAAATTCAGACAGTACACAGTGATACAGTATTAAAAGTTTGTGGTTGCCAGTCCTCACATCCTCATCCTCCCCCCTCTCTCACTGCAGGAGCTGTCTGACGGCCGGGATCTTGACGGGTTGGGAGAGCAGCCGACAGACAGAAAGGCTAGAGTGTCGGACATCTGCTGTGGCATGGCGGGCGGCAGCATGGCGTCCATAGCAGAGTTCTATGCTGGCAAGAGCGTGCTAATCACAGGAGCTACGGGGTTCATGGGAAAAGTGTTGGTGGAGAAGCTGCTGAGGTCCTGCCCCGAGGTTAAAGCCCTCTACATCCTGGTCAGGCCTAAAGCTGGGCAGTCCATGCAGCAGAGGGTCAGCGACATGATGAAGTGCAAGGTAAAAATTGTCTTTTACATCTACTTCTGTTTTAGCCTTTCACCATCCATGGAGCACATATAAGTCCTGGATCTCAGTCTGTGGCGTTTTCCTGTGTTGGGAAAAATGAGATGACTTTGCCAGCATTTAATTACCAGATGCAATGTTTTTGTGACTGGATATTGTGAAAAGTTTCCCTGTGTTAAAGTTCAATACATTTTTTTATAATGTCAACCGCAGCTTCGTCTTTCTTGCCTTTTATTGGACAAATGATCTGTTTCATGAATAGTATCATTGAACCTTCAGTCTCCTCTTTATTGCTGTCGTCTCTTCTGCCAAGTAGCTTTTTTCTGTTTTATTTACATAATCAAACTGCGATGGACTGGTGACCTGTCCAGGTGTACCCGCCTCTCACCTGAAACACTGCTGGGATGGGCTCCAGCTCACCCCGCGACCCGTAATAGGAATAAGCGGTACAGAAAATGACTGACTGACATGACTGACTATATATAATCATGTATCCTGGCGTTATAGGTCAGGTGCCATCAGTTTAAGCTGTGATTTATTACCTAGAAATGTACGAACCATAACCGGCCTGAGAGAGTTTTTTTCTGATAGACATAAATCAGATATAAGCACACTAATGGAAGTGTTTTTAACCTACGTTCAAGTAAAGTATAAGCACTGGTGCTGGGCATTGTCATGCACAGAATAAAATGATGATCAAAAACTAGTGTATTGCAAACTTTAATATAAAAAGTACTGCTATATGAACAAAAGTTCAGTAAGTTTTGGTTTAAAAACATTTTTAGAAACAAATAAGCTGTTTTTTACCTGCAGTATTCTCTTTATTCATCGGCAGGTAAAATATTCCCTGTAAATTTATATATTAGGACCGATAAGGCTCAAAAGCCTCGTTTTCCACCCAGGGGTCGCAGTCAGTGATTATGTTAGTACGCGTTTTGTCTCCATGTTTAAATAACTGTGGATTTTTTTGTTCTTTAAAGTCACATGCTAAGAATGTCCACCGTTCTCCTCATTTGTTTTTGTGTAATTGTCTTCCTTGTTAGAATTCAAGGAAGGCGTTGCGCCACTATGGCATGATTCTATTACTTAGCTGACACATCTTTCGCTACCCTGCTCATACCTCACCTATCAGGTGTGGAAACTCAGCAGACATCATGGTTTACCGAGCCAAACCATCTCATCTGGAGTGCCTTTATGTTTTGAAGATATTTTCGGCTGTTGGGTCCTGGGAATTTGCAAATCTGTTGCGTGCCTGTAAATTGACCCGAAGGAGCAACTTTTCAATCCGATTCATGTCCGCTCTGATTGACTCGCAGCCACAGGATTAATACATGTCCTGCACATTTGGATGTTGCTTATTCAGGTAACCATGAAAAACCATCAGCTGTTCAAACACATTGCAGTCGTATGTTTACAGAGCAGCAGCCTCTGTTGCCATGGTAAAATGAGCTTAATGACCCCAGAAGAGTCCAACAGTTCATCTTTGAGCTTCAGCAGCGATGAAGTCAGATCACAAATACTAAAACCTAATGCGGGTGTTGTGTTATTGCAAATGTCTGAAGTGTTTGGAGCAGAAGGAGAAGGGAAGGATGGGAGATGAAGAAATGTTGTAGGACAGAGGAAGGGAGGGGAGTACAGGGTCAAAGAGACCAGAGTTTGAGGGAAGTAAGGGAGGAAGATAAGAGGTAGAGTAAGGGTGAGGATGAGCTTCAAATAATGGGCATCAGCAGTTTCAGTCTGGCCATGTGTTAAAACATTAATTTCCTTTAAAATCAGGATCGTGGAGAATCGATCGGATGGAGGAAAGATCACTCATAACAACTGTTGCTGGCTGAAACAAGCGTCTTTATTTCACCACACACACAGTAGCTTCACACACAAGGATCATGCATT
>JBAMHW010000026.1:22150881-22161952 GCA_037177495.1 Rhadinocentrus ornatus | reverse complement strand
CAGGTGTGTTGAAGCAGGGATACATGGAAAACCTGCTGGATTGCGGCCCTCGTAGGACCGAATTGGAGAACCCTGCACTAATACAATGCTGCACGATATCATGAAAACATGCGATAACACTGTTGAAAGTTGCGAAGACGATATGATCTGCGATAAATAAAATAAGTAAAGCTGCTGCTTTGATGTTTTTAATACCGAGCTACGCAAAACTCACATGCACAGACATCTGCTGAACTTTCTAGCCTGTGTTTTAATAACGCTAGTAGCATGTTTTAGCTAAAGCTTTAAAGCAACTCTTCTTAATAAAAGTAATTTAGTCAGCAACACAAACAGATCATGTAATGTGGTGTTCTTCAGCCTAAAGACTAGAAATAAAATAGAAAAGTAATTGCAAGAGTTTCTTTACCAATTTTTGATAAATTATAAGGAGATTTATTTTTTATTCCAGTGTGGATTTTTAAACGGAGTTTCTGTCAGATGTAGCAGAGTTTTAGACATTAATGAACCGATGGCTAATATGAAAAACAGAATAACTTTGATGACGCCACATAAGATGTCCTCATCAGTGATGGTGGACCACTGTCTAACATCATCAGTCCAGACATCCACAGCGCTGTCCTTGTTTGCAGATACGAGGTAAGTAGGGCTTGGAACGCACAAAACGTCAGCTGGATTCGTCTATGGCTTCTTCTGGTTGTCCTGTAGGAGGCAGTGGAGATTAAACGTGTCCCCTGGTGTTCGGCACAAGTATTTGACATGTCCTGCAGAGTTTCGGTGTTTGTAGTGTGGCATCACTTTTTTAACCAATGTAGTTTGAAATGGCCGACGTGCTGTTCTTTTTAGCCACAAGTTCTTCTGCATCCACATTTTGCTCACATCTCTAGTTTTCTTCCACCATCCAAACGCTGCGTTTGGAACAGCGACACGTCACTTCCTTAAAATATGCAAATAGGGACGACTGTTTGTCGTAGTTAAGTGTTGCAGTATGTATATCGCAAAGGCTGATATCGTGACAAAGGTACATTTTCTACATATTGTGTAGCCTTATAACACACATTAATTCCCCAATAGGCACATTGAAAGGCAAGTGTCTTTTCCAAGGACACTTTGGCATGTAGTCAGGGGAATCCTGGAATCAAACCACCAACTTTCTGGTTGGCAGTCAGCTGCGCTTGCTCCTGAGCTATAGCCACCCTCTAAGCTGTAGCTGAGGCTGTCATGAGAAAAATTTGGTCTGGATGTTGACTGGGATTTAAGGGGTTGAGCTTCTACATGGTTTTACAATAATAAAAACAAATAAAATACAGAGGTACAAAAAATAACAACAAAAGGATAAAAAAGAATAGCTTGGAGTTTTACGGTTAATTCATTCCATCACAAAGCAAATCTGTCCACTATTCCTTGTTTTCCTTTTTCTTTATTTGGAAGAAGGACGAAGCTAAAAGAACACCAACAACACCAAAATGTAGTCTGCTGCTCAGGTAGTTACACGTATTTCAAAGACTGACCCCTAGTGGCAAGACCATGCTGCAGCAACCTCCTGAGAGTCACCAACGTGGAACTGTGCCAAGACCCTCGAAGCTGGATGTTAAAGCTTTTCCACATGTATTGATACTCACGTGTTTCATGTTCAGGTCTTTTCGCTATAAATAGAAATCTACAGTGAACTCTTTTGGACTCTTTAGAGGGAACTTGATTCATTTGGGGATGTAATTTGTTGTGTTGCTTACTGTTTTTTACACACTGGTGTTTTTGTATCCTAGATACCAATAGTTATTTATAATTGGGTGGAGAGAATTTAGACAAATAACAATTGTTTACCTCAGAAAGCCACCCAGTCGTGATAATGTGACTGAAAGGGTGTTTTCTTTTGCCTCAAGTGATTATGCAAAGTAACGAGTTTATAGTGTTTGCTTACTTGATTTGCATTGCTTTACATGTCGTTTTAATGTTTAGCTGTCAGTATTTGAGTTTCTAATCATTCAGCTCCCCAGCTTATGTGGACTATAAACAGAATAATAAAAAAATCACTCTGTTTTCCAGAATTTCTTACATTTTTCCAATGAATTAGTTCAAATTTCAACATCGTCCTGTGTCCTGTTGTGTCTTAAAGCTTTTCGACCGAGTAAGAGAGGACAACCCTGACTTCCACCAGAAGATTGTCCCAATCAGCAGCGAGCTGACGCAGCCCGGCCTCGCCATCAGCTCCGAGGATGTGGAGAAACTCACTGGCTGCATCGACGTCGTCTTCCACTGCGCCGCCACCATCCGCTTCGACGAGCCGCTCAAGTGAGGATCGCATTTTTAACACAAGCACTCTCCAGTCTGCTATAAGACACAAAACACCTAAACTTTATACTGCAGCTTTATTTAATCAAACTTTTTATACCCCTATTTTGCCATTTCAGTCAAACTTTTAATGCACCAAAGCATTCCTTGTTTCTCTTTGTTGTTGGGTGAATGTATCAGGAACTTCATGTTTTGAGGCCAAAGTTCAGAGGATGTCCAACTCATTGAACAGGCTGCATTGTTTCATTGATTTTAAAGAAAAGAGGAAGTGCCGCAGGATGAGGATGTGAGGAAATCAGCTGTTAGTGAAACTTCTTTAATAGTAAACGGATCCTTTATACATGCGATACAAGTGCATATTCATTTTAAAGAAAAAAGCTTGTATCAAGCTAAAATTAAGAGGTGAAGGTTGAGTCAGAACTTAGCCTGATTCTGCATTTAAAATCTGGTTCACTGAGACCTTGTCTCCATATAGGTTGTTGATTCTCAGCCTTTTTTGAGCCAGTGCCTCCCTATCATCCTCTACTGCCTTCCACCGTTAAAATCTAGGCTACTGGGTATCCACAGAGGACGGATAAAACCCATGGTTTAGTCCCTCGCCTGCATCGGTTACTAGTAGAGAAATTGACTTAACTATGTCAACGTAAAAGACACGTTAAGCATGACGACACTGACATATATCAACGTATGAAACGGACTAGGTCTTAATGCCATATTCCATATCTTTTGCAGAGATCCAACTTTTTGGGGTGAGGAAGGTTACAGAGGGAAATGTGAACGCTATGTTCGTTGTGGATCGATGGAGAAGCTGTAGAAAAATCTGAGCCAACAAAATAATTTCATATTGTTTTGTTGGCTCAGATTGCTCTACAGCTTCTAAATCGATACACATTATCGATACAAATTATTTTATATTATTTTGTTCCGCCTCCTGCAGCACTGATTTTAACATCTGACTCTGATGTAAAAGTTGGGTGAAATACAACATAACCAGTCAGACTGAAGTGGTTATGAAAAACATCTGATTTATGCTGATTAGGTTGTGGTAAAAAATCAATATGGATTACATGTGGGCTAAAAGTCCGATTTGCCTGCAGTGTGAACGTGGCTTTGTTTCTTCCTGAGCATAAGGCATAATGTTGATTCTGACAATGTTGTTATTCTGTGTTAAATCATATTTATCATATAAACAAATCCTGCAGTGAAACTAAATTATGTGAATAAAAATGACAAATGCAAAACTTAGCGATATGAAAATAAAACTTTAAACAAGCCGTATTTACCAACGGCATCACAAAGCTTCTAACATAAAGCCATGATGCAGCTGAGGTAAATGTGCAATTGTTCTATGATGGTTGGGGAAGCAAAAAGCATTTCTCTTAAGTTTCAATGAAAACAAAACAGCATAGAAAGTTTGCATTTGTTCTGTATCTGATGGGTTGCAGCCAGAAGTTTCACTGCAGGTTAATCTGAGTCATAGTGGTCCTGAGGCTGTCAAATCCAAGCTATTGCAATACTTGGGTTGCATATGGGGAGGACCCCTGTACTTGTCAAGTATAGGGGTCCTTCCTAGATTTGACAGACACACATGACCTGAGATGTGTGCAGTATGTTGGATCATGTAGCATACCAAAATGAAGAAACTCAGCTAAATGCCTTCACCTGGCATTGCCACCCAAACCAAACACAATAAACTATTTTCTTAATTTATGCATACATCACTCGCACATCTGCTTCTGGAGGGCAGAAACACAGCTGTAAAGTGAACTAGGTTTAGTGTAATTAAATGAATTGGCAGTAATCAGCTATGTTTAAATGGACAAATATGTCATCTATCCATTGAAATCAGTCTGATCAGAGATTCCAGCTGACATGCGAAAAAAGGAATCTGACCAGTTGTGTGTTTAGATGATGGAAAGATTTCATACCATCATACTAAAACGGGACTATCGTCAATCAGTGTCCAAAATACCACTGAAGGATCTCTGAAATCCACTTGTTGTCCAGTGTTAGTTCTGTCGCCCAGCTGCACAGCATCTTGATTCTCTCTACCGACAGTGTCGGATGGTTTAGCCATCAAAATCGCAACAGTCAATAATAATTCTTCTTCTACTTTTACCCAAGTTTTAAAGATAGATACTCCATGCAAAAAACTTCTTTTGCCCTCCGGATGTAGTTATTTGCTTTTCTAAGGTGGATGTGGGTACTAGCGCTTGTTTCTCCTGACTGGTCAATAAAGATGTCAACATCAATCAATGACGTTGCTGATGTTCTCAAAACGCCCCCATTGACAACACTAGTATGAGACATAAAACATCAAACTGGATCCACACATCACTAAGCCAACGGCGTGCCAACAGTGTTTGATTAGCCTCACTGTACAAATACCGAGGCTTTGTTGTGGATCTGAACTTTGAAGTAGAAAATACTCTACGGGATTAAATTAATATGCTGGAACAGGTTTTGTTTGGAGAAAATTTGGTCAGTTGATGGCTGAAAAAAGGGAAGAGTGAGCCCTTGAATAAAATAACGTGTCTGAAGCCCTGCGACGCTCAGTCAGGCCCTTGTTACCCTCTTTGCTTCCTTATGTTTCACTACTCAAACCATAACTCAACCTGGGGTGGGTCCAACATGATACCGAGGTTTCACACACATATGTTCATTTTCTGGTATTTTTAGAATAAATCATTTAAACTCTGTTTGGTATCATAGATAAAAAATTTCTTCTTCAGAGTTGCAACATAAAGACATTTACAGAAAGCAATTAAATAAACTGAGATCAGTAAACATTTCTTTGTGTGTCAGGAATTGTTTTAGTTTGTGGGTTTAATGTAAAACTGGCGAGGGTCATATAACAGGCCCGGAAAGATAACAGTATGTTTTATTTATAGAACGCTCAGATAGATCAGATGGGAAATATTTTCGTACCAGACTCAGAAGAAAAGCGCAGCACCACCCTGATCCTTGCACAACCTGTTTTCATCAAAGCCACAATTACGTGTGTGTTGGCGACATCAGCTTTTGAAACGGTAAGAAGTGACAACAAGCTGCTTTGTTTTTAGTTGAGAAATATAATCAAAGAACAGGAGAGCTAAATGGTGCTAAAAATGTAGCGTGTGTCGTGTCCCATTTAGTTATGCTAATAAAAGATAAACTTTTGTTTAAAATAACTCATAGACTCCTTCTGATCTCCGTTTGGCTGGTGATACTGTAAATATTTGCCAGAGGTGGATCACTCCTGTAGGTGGGCCAGTCTGAGAGACAGCTTTGTCTGGAAAAGCTACAGCTCTGATCCTATTGATCTGTTCTGCTGTGCCTTTCTAACTGGCCTCCCTCCTGTGTTCTTCATCTCGGTCACAGCGTCTCCCTGTGTGTCATCACATCTTTCCTGGGCGGTGTTCGGCATCCTTGGAGGATCCTTCCTGTTCATTTAAAGAAACATTTATCTGGTTTTGGCACTTGTTTCTGTCTGTCGTGGTAACATCGCATTCACTGGGGCCACCGTTGACATATGCAGCAGCATTCTTCTGAACAATGGAGCAAGAAAGACGAGCAGTCAGGCAATCCCAATTTAATGAGCTGCAGAGGTTAGTTTGACTGACCTGAAAGAGTTCTGAGCTTGAACCAGAGCTGCATTTAATGATGGTTTATTATGGATTAATCATTAACTGTTTAGTCCAAATACGAATGAAGCTCTAGTTTATTTGTATGCTACATGTGCCAGACAACTCAAAGGGCTTTACATAAGACATTAAAAGCAAGGTGCAACAGAAATAGTACATTAAAAATAGCCAAAATAAAACAAAGTTAAAAGAATACATACAGTGATATATGATACAAACAGACAGCATCACTGTCAATGTAAATATGGGATAAAGTATATTCAGAACAGGAAGAGAAGACAGTAAAAAAAGCTCTTAATTTAAAGCAGTAGCAAATAAAATTTTAAAATTGTTTAGATCAGTTTCAGGTTTTCTGGTGGTTTGTTCCAGAAACAGAAAAACCAAATGTTTAGTTTTAACACTCGGGATGAAAAACAGTATTTACCCAGATGATCTTAGAAGTCTTGGTGTCTGCCATGCCGTAAGCAAATCCGATATATATTTTGGACCAGAACCATTCAGAACCTTGTACGCCAGCAGCTATGTTTTTTAAACTCAATTTGTCTCACAGGAAGCTAGTTTAGAGATCAGGGAACCAGAGTGACATGTTCCCTCATGTTGGTCTCTGTGAGGACATGAGCATCAGCATTCTGGATTAGTTGCAGTTGTCTTAGTGATTTTTTTTTTTTGACAGACCTGTAAAAACTTTATTATAATAGTCAAGACTACTGATATAAATTAATGAAAAGGTTTTTCTAAATAATGTTCAGCCATTAGTTTTCTTATTCTAGATAAGATAAATTCAAGATTTCTGGATTGATCCATTGTTTTAACATTTCCGAAGCTGGACAATTATCTGTGGACGCTCATCTTTGGTTCAGATTACTTTATTTAGCTGAAAATTTTGACACATCCAGGTATTGATTTGACTGAGTCTCACACTTCAGCTTGTATGGAACCAGAGTCCCCTGTTAACAGAGCTGAGTGTTGGTGTGGGATAATATTTGTTTACATACGAGATAGTGGGAGCATGTAGATGCTGAACAATAAGGGGCCCAACACGACGCCATGGGGAACTCCACAGGTCATCTTTGTCGCAAATTTGCACCACTTTTTAAATTTCTTTTTATTTTATTGATTTATTCTATTTATTTATTTATATTGTTATGTATTTGTAGCAGTGTTGCTACTTTAGGGATTCCCCGGCACAGCAACAGCACAGATGTGGTTCTGGTTTAAGAGCTTTTTATTGTGACGTATAGGAGGAAGACCAGGACAGCCAGCCTGGCTGTCTGCTCTCAGCTCTGCGTCTTGTCACCGTCCTCAGCCCATTACTGCAGATAAAGACAGGTCATGGTTACCACGCAGTACAGCTGCACCAATCTGTCCCGCCTGCCGCTGCTCCCTGAAGCACAGCTTCACCCCTCCACCCTACAACTGAGCCGGATCCTCACCCACCACCACAGTACTCATTATTATTAATTTATTCAATATTTCATTGTATTAATTTTATTCTATTTTTCTCTCATTGTTTTATTGTATTTATTTTGTTTTAATGTCATCGTGAAAACATTAAGGGGTTAAAATACACGTGTTTCTAGTGTTCATTTGTAGTTTGAGATCAGGCTGTTCAGGTCATGAGTCGATTCATCTGAATTCTCACAACGAAGACAGATGGGTGAAGATTCAGCTGCAGGAAGAGGCACAGTGGTGTGCCCAATCTTTCCTAACTGCCCTGCTGGCGCGACGCCCTGCATATGGTTGCACAAGTTGGTGGGAAGATCACACCCGCCCACACAAATTCTCTTGTGAAAACCACAATCCTCATCCTCCTGTCACCCCTCTGCTCGCTCCACGCTGCTACTCACAACCTTAACACACCTGATACATGCTGCAAGCCACTGCTTCTACCTGAGGCAGGTCCTTTTGCAGTTTTTCCTCATAAGCAGCTGATCAGCAGAGGCAATATATCTCGTATATCGGTGTGTCAGTGTCTGGTTAAACTGGCCCTCAATGTTTCTTTCTGTTGCCTCGAGCTAAACAAAATCTGTATGTTATTGCAGCTCTGCTGTACAGTTGCAGAGTGTGGGTGGGAGGCCTAAAGGGCCGCCTCATATGGGTTCCTTATTCTAGCAGCAAAACAAAAAGATATCCGTTCTTTTACTTAATTGTTTTGGGAGGCTGTTGCTGTTTTAGTCTTTGTCCATTTTCTTCAAATACAATAGAATAATTTTCTTTTATTTTACTGTACATACAGTACAATGGAGTTAATCTTTGAGTTATTACAGTATTTTGTTAAACCACAGAGGCCATTTTTAGATAAAATCTGAGCTCTATGATTTTCCCTCTTCATATTTTTCTTTCTTTAAAAAACAACGAATGGTCTTTCTGCTTAACCTTTAAAATTTACACTAAGAAAAAGTCAAAAAAGAAAATATTTCTTTAAATGTTCCTCTTCCTTCAGTCAATAAGAACCAATAATTTATGAACAAATAGTTAAGAAGTCTTTGAATATTCTAGTAACGTTGAAATAGTGAAAATGTGAAACGGCAATGGGATAAAATAAACACTTCCTTTTAGCTTTAAGTGGTTGAGGTGGCTCAGACAGGTTCATTTCCACATATTTTTAAATAAAACTCATTATAGTCATAGAAAATTTTGCTTTTCCAAACCGTAGAGCAGGCTGCTAAAGGATTAAATACACATCCTCACTTGGTGTAAGGCTGTCTAATCATTTATTGATGCAGGTAGTAGCAAATTTAGGGAATGCTGAGGCAGACGCTGCAAGTAAGAATTCTGTCGGTCCAAAGTTTACCTCAGACGGCTTTATTGTTTGAGTGAGGGGAGGGTGTGCAGCATGTCTCTCCAGGCCAGATGTGTAAAATCTAGATTATATTGTGTCTTGCCTCATCCTGTACAATGTGGAGCTACACACTCAGCTGACTCTGCAGGGGCTCGTGGCGGGATGAGTGGTAGAAAGGGCCAAAAAGAGTTAATCAGTGAATATGCTGAGAGCGGCATATTTTTTAAAGATGAGATGTTTGCTTTTTCCCCTTCCAGTTCTTCGATTTCATGTCCCATTGCTTCACTCCGCTCAACTACAAATTCTCCTTTGAACAGAAACTGATCAGTAAACAACTGCATGCAAATGCAGAGTTATTTGCAGCCAAGCAAATTCACACACATACATCATCTGAAGCACACACAAGCGTTTCCCATTTTTCAACCCTCTCTTCCCACATCTCTCTTCTGGCCCGTAGACACGCCCTGCAGCTGAATGTGATCGCCACGCAGCAGCTCCTCAGCCTGGCCCAGCAGATGCATCACCTCGAAGCCTTCATTCACATCTCCACCGCCTATGCAAACTGCAACCGCAAGCACATCGATGAGGTCATCTATCCGCCGCCCGTCGAGCCCAAGAAGCTCATCGAGTCTCTTGAGTGAGTGGATGAAAAGCGTTTCTCTTTTTTATTCTTTTTTCTCCAACAAGAAACTAAATCAATATTTTAGTTCAGCTTGATTGACATCAACGTGTGGAATTTAACAAGTGAATGAAGAGAAATAAGGTTTGTACAAACATTTGCTGATAAAATTAGAAGCTTTCTTGTTAAATTGTTTCTTTAGATGATGTACACACACCTGTCCATCTTAAAGGAGGCTTCTGTTCTTTCTCCATATATATTCTCCATATACGACACGTTTTGTCTCATAAAATTAGCGGATTAGCTTGACAAAAAAATCTGATAAGGGATGTTTGCTTGAAACTGTTTTTGTTAGTTTTATACTGTAGGTATATTCTTCTTGGCTGAATTAGTTTTTCTTGTTTCATGGTCTTTTCATTTCTTTTCATTGCTCTGTACCTCCATGCTTTTTAAATATTTAAATCTACAACAACAATTCCAAAAATAAAAGTAAATGGTCGATGGTAAGATCTTCAAAGGCCTCATAATTTTACGTGGAAGAACATTTTTCTGAAATTGTTTCACAATTTTTAGACCCAGTTTGTCTCAGATTGGTGAACCTCTGTCCATTTTTATATCTGAGAGGCTCTGCTTCTCTCATATGCTCCTTTTATACCCAGTTCATATCACATTTATGCAGATGATACACAACTTTATGTGTCTTTGTCACAAGACGACTGCAGCCCAGCAGACTTACTGTGTAGGTATCTGGAGCAAATAAACACCTGGATGAGGGAGAATTTTCTACAATTAAATGAAGACAATACTGTTTGGTAGCAAAGAGAAGAGGGTCAGCGTTGGTAAACACCTGGAGTTTAGCATCCCTGGCTGAATGATGGTTGTTCGCACTGATGTTTCACAAATTTATTGAAGAAAATCTTCACCGTGAGCCATGAACAATGTGAACACACCGTAAGAGCTATAGAAGATTTAATTATGATTCTTCTTCTGAATATCTGTAATGCTTTTAATGTTTCATGTAAAGCACTTTGAATTGTCCTGTACATGAAATGAATAATAAAACACAGATAAACTTGCCTGCCTTTCTTCCTCTGACTGAGCTCTCGGTCTGACTTCAGATGGATGGATGACGGCATCGTGCGGGACATTACACCGCGGCTCATCGGCGAAAGGCCCAACACCTACACCTACACCAAAGCCCTGGCTGAGTATGTGGTGCAGCAGGAGCAGGACAAGCTCAGCATTGGCATCATCAGACCCTCCATAGTGGGAGCCAGCTGGAAGGAGCCTTTTCCCGTGAGTCTGCTGAACAGTTTCCTCTTTTCTCTCCAACACTGGTAAGCCAGCATGATTATGAATAATATGAGATAAAGTGATAAATATTAGGCAACATGTGTACCACACATAAATGACCGAGTCATGGTTTCTAGATCCCCTGTTCATCATTAGTTCTGCTGTGACAGTAAAACGAAGGGAAATAAGATATCGATTGACTTAGTCCTGCAAGGGTCAGCTCCCAGTGGCTTTTATCTAAAGTGGCCCAGAGTTAGTTAATTGGTAAATACAGTGAGGAAAATAAGTATTTGAACACCCTGCTATTTTGCAAGTTCTCCCACTTAGAAATTTTCGAGGGGTCTGAAATTTTCATCGTAGGTGCATGTCCACCGTGAGAGACATAATCTAAAAAAATCCTGAAATCACAATGTATGATTTTGTAACAATTTATTTGTATGATACAGCTGCAAATAAGTATTTGAA
>JBAMHW010000026.1:22122618-22150781 GCA_037177495.1 Rhadinocentrus ornatus | reverse complement strand
TTGTGATTTCAGGATTTTTTTTTAGATTATGTCTCTTACAGTGGACATGCACCTACGATGAAAATTTCAGACCCCTCGAAGATTTCTAAGTGAGAGAATTTGCAAAATAGCAGGGTGTTCAAATACTTATTTTCCTCACTGTATCTCTGCTGATGGGGTTTCTTTTCAAGCAAATCATCTTCAGTCAACTCAAGCAGCCGCCATGGGCAGCAATAACACGGAGAGTGGAGGCACAGCGAGGGAGTGCAGAGGAGTTCGTGTGACAGATGAGGAGTGTCTTTCCACAACTTGCTGCTTCAGGAATCCCACATCTTCAACTTTTCCATCTTATACAGCAGATTTGGAATATTACTCAGAATAGAGATCTGTTTGTAAAACAGTAAGACTAAATTAGATCATGTTTCACAATGGGAAAGTATGAATGTGTCAATAGAAGAAATGTCAATGAGTTTGAGAGTTAAATGAGGTTCCAGCTGGTGCAGAACATGACTCATTTTTGTCATCCAGCTTCTAAAACACGAGGACTTAATATCAGTGGTCATTAAGAAGCCCAACAGTGAGGGCCAGCTATCCTTTTTTATTTCTTTTTAAGGAGAAGTGAGCTGAACACCTGTGCAAAGCGAGTGATATGATATACGTGTTTTTTGAGGAGTATAAAATGTTTGGTAAATTCTGTTACATCATAAATCAAAGGCTTCAGACACATCGTGGTATCGTTATGTAGTATCCTGCTTTCAACATCCAGCAGTCGCCCCAAAAGTCCTGGTCAGAGTACCCTTAGATGTGTCACATTAAAGCCTTGTTTATTGTCTTATTACTTTGGTGTATAAAATGTAAGGTTATCCTTTGAGCTCTTTGTCAGAAACTTATGATTAAACTATTAATTACAGCATAAAACATCTCTTGGAGCTACAACTTCAATCAGAATCCAAAACATCTGAAATTCAGATTAATTTATATCAAGCCAAATTCAGCAAGTCAAAGAAATATTTTAAAGCTTAATTATTTGTGTAATTTATTGCAGTGAAGTTTCAGACCTACTGTCAGCCTTTTGATGATGTATTTGTTCATCAGAAATTCTGCTGAGAGGAAGAAGGGGAAGTCCTTTTCTGTGTAGGGTCAGGAAATGTGGGCCTCTGCACGCTGGGACTGTGACGGCAGTTCCTGGCTCCACTCAGCCTGCAGTTGTAAGCTCAGCGTGGCAGCGACTCTTTAAAAGGCCTCGCTCACGCTTGGCCATGCGGTCGCCTTGGCAGCCCCTGCTAGTGGGCGCTGTGAGGAGATTAGATGGCGATGTGTTTACAAGCAGAATGAGCAGCGACGCTGCGTCACTTTGTGGCTTTAAATCTTTGGAAATTTCTGATTTTACCAACAGAAGAAGCTAATATAAATCATAGCTGTATCTTCCTCGTGAACACCAGCAGCCTGCATATCTTCTGTGCAGCATATTATCAGACTCAGGATAACCCTCCCCCTGCATGTCGAGTCCCACACATAAGAGACTTCAGCAGCCTGTAGTACCAGAGCTTTCATCCATTTTTAATAAGGCCTAATTGAAGAAGACAGTCAGTCTCCTCTCCACGCTCTTCCAGAACCACCACAGGAAGTAACACCACCCTGAATAACCGCATGTGTGTTGCTCCTACAATCTATAACTCTACATCTGTTCAGTGTCTCCGCTGTAATAGTCTCTGAATGCTCTCTGAGGATTTTCTGTGCTCCCACACCTCAGGGTTGGATCGACAACTTCAATGGGCCGAGTGGCGTCTTTATAGCTGTGAGTAAACACGCTACCCTTCAACCTTAAAACTCAGAAAGGTGTTGAAGTCTGAAGATGCTGATGTTCTGTGATCAGGCGGGAAAGGGCATCCTGCGCACCATGAGGGCCAACAACGAAGCCGTGGCTGATCTGATCCCTGTTGATGTGGTCATCAACCTGACCCTGGCTGCCGGCTGCTACACCGCCGTGCACAGGTGGGGAAACCCTGAAACTGAAACCACATTAAAAAACTGATGCAGGAGAGGCTGACGTGTAGCTTGTTTTTAAGTTTATAATATGCATTAAGGTTTTATCTGATTCTCCCTTAAACCTCCCACTGCTTCTAGACTCATCGTAGCTAATCTGTAAAACAAACCTCGTAGTGTCTTTGGTTCAATCTTGAATTACTTTAATTAATCTTAACAATCTCCTACAGGACCACACCAGATTTTCTGTACACAACTCCCCTTTTATTATTTTTCTTTGAAACAAGCATAAAGAATATATGCAAATAAACCTTTTAGAGTAGTGTTAATAAGATGCTGTAATAATGCTTCTAGTGCTACTTACTAGTAGGTATTTTTGCAAGGCATCTCTTGATACACACTGTTCCAGATGATCCTGCATGAAGGATTTCAGTTAAAGGAGTCATCTCTGGAAGCTGCACTTTAAAACTTTAAAGCGTTAAAACATGGCTTGGTGTTGGACCGAAGTGTTAACTTCCCTGAAAGCCTTTCTTTTGAAGACAGCCGAGTTTTCCCGTCTGGGCCTTTTGTTCACAGCAGAACCGCCAACAAGGTTAAACTCTCGCTGTTTGTTCCTGGAATTTCGTCATCACGGGAATAAGCCAGCCCGTGTTGGAATGATATGAAGTCATGCTTTACTGCTGACGCAGCTAATGCTAAGGCACGAGCCTAACAGTTTAACCCCTGCAAGGTACAAACGAGCCCCGTGTTTTCATTTAGTCGTAAACGTGCTTCTTGCACCGTCTCGGTATCTCCATCCTCAGGCTCGGTTCTGGTTGGCTCGCCATCACTAAGCTGTTGATATTTAGAAGTCGGATGCACTGGGCCCGCCCCCCTTCTGACTCTGGTCTCGCTGCGGCCAATCAGCACGCACCTCATTAACATTAGTCAAAAGCTTGCATGAACTCTCACGAGACAAAGTTGTGGTATAAGCAAAGGGTCAGAACAAGCTCTGTTTGATTTTGTTTGTTAAATTTTCAAAAAAATATTAAAAGACACTTAGAGGACAGTGGAGACATGAGAAGACCAGGTGATGACACCTTTAATGAAACATTTGGGTTTTAGTATCTTGTGTTGTTTCTCTGTTTACATCAGATGAGCTTCATTAAAGTAAAACCAATGGAGGAGGTTGTTCCACATTAATAATATAGCCCTGGTTTCCACACAGTCTGAGGAGAAAGAAGGATCTTTCTGCATATGAAAAGAGTCAAATAGTTCAATGTCCTGAGAAAGGAATGAAAACATTAGAAAGTAACATCATTCGTTCTGTTCAGATAGAGGTAGACCAAGGAGCGTCTCCATCAGGAAAACGTAACGTATTTAGATGGAGACATGTTATCAGTGGGTAGTGGTAGAGAAGTTTCACTGGGATGGCCAGGATGGATTTGTGATTAGTTTTGGCGTGAGGTGCTCGTCCATACATACGGTGAGTCGGTTTAAAGCAAAACTTGGCTGCAACGTCACGCGGCATCCTGGAAGAAAAAAGCTCCACGGCTCCAGAAATGTGCAAAATTAATGTCGTGCACCATCAAACGAGTTATAAGGTCAAAAAGGTTACATAGTGCAACTTTAACAACATGATAATAATCTTTATTAATCCCAATAGCTCTGCATTTAGTCCATCTCTAGATGTACCAGAGAACAGGGGGCTGCTAGGCCCAAGACCACCTCTGTAACCACAAGGCTAACACTCCCCAAATATTTAATTCCAGCACAATTAACCCTGCACATCTACAATATTTGGAAAGCAGATCGTGGTGGAAGATGAAACAATACTGGGTGTATCTAGAATTGTTTTCTTCTTTGTGCAGATGAAGTAAAACGAAGCTTCCATTAAACAGCAGCATTATGAGCTCCATCTCTATCATCAGGAACACACAGATGCATCATTTATTTTTACATTACACACAAATGTAATACACGCCCTCTGATATTACAGCTTACCTGTACTGTTCTGCAGAGGTGATTCTAGTCTCCTGGGGCCCGAGTCAACGTTTCACAGGGGCTCTTCTAGTCAGCGTTTATCCCTCTTTTATTATATTTTATATTAATAACTATTTTTAAAAAATATCTTTATTGGCTTTGTTGCCAAAATATTAAATTCCTCAACCCGAACTTTGGGATTTTCTTTGGCAACTTCCACTTTTTTTATTTTATTTTATTTATTTATTTATTTTAATTTTTATGAATTAAATAAGACAATATGATTTAACATGGATCCAACACAGAATACTAAACTATGTGCTTAGGCCTGGATTATGACTCATTAGGATTACATTGACAGCATACGGGACATAAATAAATAAATTCAGTTTTCAGAAACATGAGGCCGACTGGACACATGGAAAATATCATATAAGCCACCTGCAGACACACAACCATGTAAATGATCTAAATCTCTTGCCAACAACTTCTAACTTAACATTATTTTGACAGTTTGACTGCACACAGCTTTAACTTATGTTGTCCAAGATACGTTTTTATTTTCAGCCTCATGACAGCCAGGAACTCAAGCTGAGGACAGACTGAGCTGAATTAGCTTCTGTATTATCTCCACATGCTTGATCTCTTTTCTTTCTGCTTGGCCTGTTTTTCTTCTTGTTCTGTCGCAGACGGATAACTTCTCTTCTCTCCTGTTTGTTTACATAAGACACACCGCTGCTTGCAGCCAGACCGAGAGGTGGAGGCGGGGACCATGCGTTGGGTTCTGCTCAGGTCCACCGCTATGATAGCAAACTCTCCACATGGTCGCTTCTTTAGCGAGTTAAAGTTGGGGGGCACTCGGGGACCCCAGTGTTTGCCTGGCATGCCCGTTGGCGAGCGGTGCCTCTGGTTATTTGATGTTGCTGGTCACGTCAAACAGCTGCCGCTCTGAGGGGAATCTCTAACCACGCCAATTGTCTGAAGACTAGATGTGTGTGGTTACAGAGGTGGGCTTGGGTCTGGAGAACCTGGGTTCAAGTCCCTGAGCTGGCAACTAAGGTAAAACCACCCTGAGCAAGGCCCTTAACCCCTAGCTGCTCCCTGGGGGCTGGAATCTGGCCTGGCAGCCCTGCTCCTAGCTTCCAGGATGGGTTAAATGCAGAGAAAGAACTTCCCAGCTGGGATTAATAAAAGTAGAATAAAAAAATAATAATAATTATTTGGAACACAACATCCTCACTTAACAGGTAGAGTTTTTATTTTCCTTATAGAAGCTAGAATTTGCTTATTAGGGAAACATCAATGTTTTTCTGAGAATCTGGATGCTTCATTGAGGAAAAAACAGCTTTTCCAAACTTGTTTGGCTTGTAGAGGTCAGAAAAGCCTTGTTGAAGGTGAAATAAAAAAATACGGGTTGATATATTCTGTTGGCTTACTGAGGATTTTCTAACTGTTCTGACATGGGGTGCAGTGATATAGCAGTTAGCATTAGCTTTACTGTTAGGTAGAATTCTGTTAACGTATGACTTTTCTCTGAGCCACAAAACTAACTGGTAGAGCTGAAGTGATTAAAGGAATCCGATCTGAAGTGTCAGTGAGAGGAACTTTGCATGATTTTATTTTAAACACATCTATGTACAGGGAAAAAACATGGTGCAACTCCCTCTGTAGCACTGTTAGCTTACCAAAAATAAAAATAGGAATTTCCTTTAAAGTACTGCAGAAAACTAAAAGAAAAATGAAGGAACAATAAGGGATTTTTAAGTATTTTATGTGTCGATCCTGATTTTAATAACTAAAGTTAACATGTTAAATTATTCTTGGAATGAAATCAGTTAAAAATGAACGAATAGCATGTCTAAAGAAGACCACGGTTGGTCTAAAGGTGATTAGAAGTTTTCCCAGGAAATGTTTTTCTGACTGCTCACCAACACCGACTGGGTCAGATTTCCAGACTGAGAACAATGTGAAAAATGTGGTTCAGTCTTTCCATTTCTGTTACCTCACATGTAAACATGTAAATCCCATCATGGTGCTGCGTTAGTAAAACATCAGCTTCGGTTCATTTTCTGGATAAAAACTGAATAATTAATTGTAATTACAGTATTAATTACATAACATGAATCAGTTAAGACCTTCATCTCCTGCTTCTTGCAGACCTAAAACAGCCCTGGTGTACAACTGCACAACCGGGGGCATCAACCCGTTCCACTGGGGAGAGATCGGTAAGTTCGCTGGTTGACTTATTCAAAGGTAACAGAAACCTGCGACTGCAGGCGGTATTTATGGAGCTGTTTTGTCTGCGCCTGCTTTCATCATCACAGCTCAAAAAGCCGGGAATATGACATAATGTTGCTGCCCTGTAGGCTGGGTTCATGTTGGAGACTACAGGTGGAGCACAGACGCCACCTGCTGCTGGTCGATTTCATTACATCAATTCAACCCTAAAATTTTAGCTTAAAGGTGTAAGTTCATGCTTAATTCCTACATTATTTAATCTCTTCACCCCTCGGAAAAGAATTTGATGTATTTAGCTGATATGAATCCGTTTTCATGCTCAGATCTTCCGCTGTATGCTTTTCACAGAAGCAGTAGAAATCAAAATAATGTTTAGGGGGGGGGGGGAATAGATAATTATTTCCCTTCACCTGGTTGGCTGTCAAGAGACCCTCAGATTAACGGATGTGCTCCCTTCAGAAATTGCTACCAGATGGCCTGTGGCAGGATTAGGCCTCATCACTGCGGCACCATGTCATGGAGGAAGAGCTGTGCTCCGCAGTGCCACTGGTCCAGATGATGAGATCAGTTATGAAACTAGGGGATCAGAGGATAACAATACGCATCCCCTCGGGAATCAAATTAAGCTTTAACTTGAATGTGCCTTATAAAAAATGATTTAAAGTGGAGGATGAAGCTGCTCGCTCAGAGCCTTTCAGCTTCTTCTTAATATTATTATTCCAACTGTGTCAGCCCTCAGAGAGCAGCTCAAGGTTAGCGGAGACGCTCCCAACCAGGCTGCACGGATCCAGTTCACAGCTGGCTGTCACCTCAGATCTGGTAATCTCAGCCCCTGCAACCACCACATGTCTGTTGCCATGGAAACAAACCTTAAGGCCCAGATTGCGTGCTGTGTGTGATGTAATGTCTGTGGTCACATGGCTGCTCTCTGCATCTGTGGATGGTCACTGTTGGATCTTTGAGGGGGTGGTCACCAAGTGGCCGCTCTCTGCCCGAGTGCTACAATTAAAGGTCGACTGCGGTTCCTGGAAGTCCAGATTCCTTCATAGAACCACACTCTGGGTTTACCTTTGTTTCTGGTTGGGGGGTGTAGATGTTAAGAGCGCTTTGGCCCTATGTTTGGCCTGTTTTACCACCATAGTTGCACAGTTTGGGGCATGATTTTCTGAAAAGTGAATAACTGCTGTTCTTTGAGGACTTCGGAAGAGATACTTTTTACCATCTGGATTCAAAATGATTCTGTCCGCTGTATTTGCCCTTTTTATATATAAATAATCCAAGCAGAGATGAAGGCTGAATGGAAGCATCTCATTTTAAGCATGAACTAAAAATCAGAACCTGCAGATACGACTGTTTGAGCAACGTGTTTAAAACGATTTAAACCTTTAATCAACTCTTTCAGAGCACCACGTGATGTCGTCCTTTAAGAGGAACCCTCTGGAGCAGGCTTTCCGCAGGCCCAACGCCAACATCACCTCTAACTACCTGATCAACCAGTACTGGATCCTGGTCAGCCACAAGATCCCGGCCTTCATCTACGACCTCTTCCTTCGTCTGTCTGGACAGAAGCCGCAGTAAGACATGCAGATATCTGTTGGACCTTAAGTCTGCAGTAAAGTTCATCAGTGTTGTGACCTGCCTCCGTCTGTCGCTGCAGGATGATGCGCATCTTCAATCGCTTGCACAAGGCCATCAGCCTGCTGGAGTACTTCAGCAGCCAGGACTGGGAGTGGAACTCGGAGAACATGAGCATGCTGATGAGCCAGCTGACTCCTGAGGACAGGAAGGTGGGATTAACAGATGGATCCATCCATATTCTTCCAGTTTGCATTCCTCATACACTCTGGTCAGCTAATTGTCTTGGTATCAGTGCAACAGTTAAAAGTGAGACTTTTATTTTTCAGACTTTTAACTTTGATGTGCGTCAGCTGAACTGGCCTGAGTACATCGAGAATTACTGCATCGGCACCAAGAAGTACGTCCTGAACGAAGACATGTCTGACATTCCTGCTGCCAGGCAGCATCTGAGGAAGTAAGTCAATGAGGCAAGGCAGCAGCAGTGATTCGTTATTACAGAAATGATCTACCTGTCTGTGTTTGGGGGGTCCTGCCTTGACACTTGTTTCTCTGTAGGTTTTGATAAATGATCTGAAATGTTTGCCCTAAGGATTCTAGCTTTCAACTGTGCTAAAAGTTTAACGAGGATTCAACAGATCGGTGGAAACAAAGTCAAGAAACCAGGAAAAATGACGAAAGTGTGGGCACCCCAGAGTTAAAGGAGTGAAAAATGAGCTGATCTCCAAAAGGCATTATTAAGGATGCATTTACACTGGTTATAATGAACTCTGGTCCACTTCCATAGATAGTCCGGTCCATTTGGACTAATGCAGACCAAAGAGAGAGAAGAAAACTGGTCTGCTTGAAAACCCTGGGTCTCGGTTCACCTGCAAGTGAATCCTGGTGCAATTCGCTTACAGTGTGGGAGCAAATGGACCGTCCAGTGAATTAAAGTGAAAGTGGCGTAGTCAACGTGCTGGATATCTGGCTGCACCAAGCTGAAACACTAAAACTGCATACATGTGTTGTTACTCCACAGTTTGCTTGTGAATGAGCCTTTTTTGGTCCAGTCCAGCCAATATCGTCCCGAGTGAGCAGTTGATGAAAGTGCATTATGTTGTCCAGGTGGTTCTCACCCAAGTCAACCAAGTCCCCCAGACTATCCTGGTTTGGCCCACTTCTTTGACAGTTTAAGAGTTTTTCACTTTGATAAAATAAAAATTCATCCTTAGTTTTGTGCCTTGTGGAAATCTGCTCGTCCCATTCTGACTTTCCATTAACCGTTGACAGGGCTGCCCAAACTTCTGCATGCAATGTGCAGACTTGCATGTTGTTGTTTGCTTGATATAATTTGTTTTAATGTGTTTTAATGCCTTTAGGTTTTTTGTCTCTGACCCCCTCTCCTTTCTTACCTCCCAGACTGAGGAACATCCGTTACACCTTCAACACGCTGTTGGTCATTTTTATCTGGAGGGTGTTCATCGCCCGCTCCCAGATGGCCAGAAACATCTGGTACTTCGTGGTCAGCCTCTGTTTCAAGTTCCTCTCCTACTTCCGTGCATCCAGCACCTTAACCAACTGAGTCTTCCTCGCTGCCTCGAGCTAGAGACGGCAGCCCTCGCCTGCACCAGGAAAACACTGGAGTCTCAGACACTGCGAGTGTGGACAAGCCAGGCTCTCTGAAGGGGAGGGCTGCAGCCGAGCAAAGCACTCAGAAGGAGAGAGGTCTACTAGCAATGATTTGTTTTCTTTGGAAATCTGTCATCAGTCCGAACACCAAACCCCGTCCAAAACAAAAACAAGTGTTATTGCTTATTTTGTTCCTACTGTTTTCTTCAGTGGCCAATTATATATGCAACAATAAGCCTTTTGTGTGACATCCACTATTTTCCCTCCTTCTTGAATCTAACTGCATCGCCTTGCCTTGTGATTATCTCCTTTTTTTCATACTTGAAATATAGCAGTGCATCATAGAAGGACAATTTCTATACTGTTTCGGGTTTTTTACTGCGAGGATCTCCAGGTCTTTGATACGCGGGTGATTTGGATATCTGAATCCTGTCCTGCATTATGTGTCTACTGCCTTTTTAAGATGATACTCACTGGTGGTTATCCATCGAGGCCAAACAACAGATCACTGAAACTAGACCTAAAATCCTGAATATGGCCAGAAAAGACAAAAACCGTGAGATCTGCTGTTGGGGTTGCCGTGAATTTCTGATGGCAGACGATACCTTCTTAACGTCTTTGAACATGAACCTTGTTTGTTTGAATGCGCATCCACTTTATGCCTGTTTGTACAGCAGTTTCTACTGAACTAAGTTTACTACTTTTACAACTTTATACTTGCATCAGAGGCGAGGCTGATCGTGTGTTAGACCTTGGCAGTGTAGTATATATAAATAAGAGTACATCAGAGTGAAGTTTATTTATATAGCCTAGTACATTCTGTACAATGTTCCACAACAGGTCCTCACTAAGCTTTATAAAACGACAACCCCCAAAACGTGAGCACATTTCTCTCCAGGGGCTGAAATAGGAGGAGAAATGGGAAGGTTACAAAAGAATATTGCAGAAGTCAGAAATGCCAAATGAGTCGTTAAGATGCAGCTAATGCTGATTTAATGCAGCTCAAATAGTAAAAAAAAAAGTACAAGAATTGGATCTGTTTTGAGAAGTCAAACCTTTTCTGATAGTTAGCAGCTCAGTGGAGGAGAAAGTCAAGTTGAATGAAAGGTTAAGGGATGGAAGCTAAGTGTTAGCCACAGCAGTAACCAAGAGCTCCATTCCAGTAAAGATTCCCAGAGAATACAAACATGCTTTAACACGTAAAATAATTCTATATTTTTGTACAATGATCTAAAACCGGAGGCTATTTTAGGCCAGAAAGAATCAAAGTAAATGCTTTTGGTTAACAGTAGCTATGTGTTAAACGATCCTTCCTTCTTCAGACATCACAGGGAGATGATCAAAAAGCCGACAGTTACCAACGGCAACTCGATGAAGAAAGCCGTGATCAGGTTGCAGCAGGAAGAGGAAACACTTGAAGCAACTACTGGTTAGAGGTTTGTTAGGTGCGTTTTGTAAGGAGAGGCACCTTAAGATCGTCCCGTCGAAATATTGATCCAGCTTAGAAGTGTTTGATAGTGATCAATAAAACTCTAGCTGGAAATAAGCCAGTTAAAGGAAAGTAGACAAAAGGGAAAAGTAATGGACCAAGTACAGAGCCATGAGGGATGCTACGCCTTAGAGAGAAATGCTGTCATTTTTTTTAACACGCCCATCGATGGGCCTGTGCTTCTGGCATCTTTAACCTCAGTTCTGTAAGTTCTGTAAATACACACACTACCAAAAGACTTGTATCTACTTTTATTTTTGCTTTTTTATCCACTGGACCATAAAGTTTCCCTCAGTCTACCAAAAGTATTACGTGTGACAGGCAAGTCTGATTGCTACTAAACAAGGGAAAAGATGCAGCATTCTGCACGTCATGAGGTTTGACTTAATGAGTCAATTAGAGGGAAGTTTTTAAAAAAAAAAAGGGACAAAACAAAATTTTATGCAAAGCTCGTGTCTGGTGTAATAATCGTCTTCGTTTGTCTACGACCCGCACGATGAAGCGGATTCGTCAGGTCGTCCTCAGAGAGCTAGGAGGCTGTTTTATTTGTCATCTGTGTGGAGTTTTTGGTCTTTTTGTGTGTTAGTTTGACAACAGAGCGTCATTATAAAGCCCAACTTGGAGCAAACAGCAGCTCATAACCAAGGACATCTTCATTCTTTCTGGTGTCATTTGCAAACTGTTTGACTACCTGTGTTTCCTGCTCCGACAACACTTCAAGATTGCTTGGCAAAACTGAAATAAACAAGAAAAATTCAATTCAGCCGTGCCTTTTGAAAACTTGTCTGCTACTCTGATTTTAGGTTGTTGCAGGAGAAAATGAAAAAGCTGATTTCACTCACAAAGTGGATTTACTTAACACGAAACACAGCGACCACGTTTCAGTACAACAGGTGTCTAATTAATACAACAGCTATATGAGCCAGCAGCTACAGCCAGGAAAAAAACAAAGTCAATCCCACGGTGATGTGGAAGCTACTCTGGAGGGGCGTTGTCAGCCAGCGGAGGGGTCTGGTGGTGGTTCAGATGATTCATCTGGTGGTCTAGCTGCACATCCTGGAACAGATTGGGCTCATCTTTAGTGCGCTTGTTTCTAAGCAGGGATGAGCACAGTAACGACGAGGGGCTCACCTCTCTGGGCCTGTAGATCCCCAGTTTGAAGCGGCAGCAGATGATGTTGAAACAGAAGCCGACGAGGCCGTGAAGCATCCCTGAAAAGACGGAGCTGCATATTTGTCATAATAAAAGAAACACTATAACTTGGTGTGTTTTTTAAATATATCTATAAAAAAGAGCCAGTATATTCTCTATTCATCACAGAGTGGTTGCAGATAAATGATAAAGCTTCCCTTTAAAGCAACACTACATAACTTTCCGACCCTCAAACTCCGTTTCTAACTTGTTTTGATGACGGTGACATTCATTGTGTACATTCCTGGAGCCATCGTTGCCCTGCACCATCCGGAGGACAAGAAACTGCCCTTTGCAACTTGTTTTCCAGCCACAGAGCCTCATGCGACAGCTGCTTGATGGTGCTGCTACTTGGCACATGAACCATGGTTGATTCAGCTCAGAAACACAAGGGTGTTATTGGAGGATGAAAAGAAAGAAAGAAACGGAGCAAGAGATAAAACAAGAGTCAACATCAGACTGGCTTTTACTGGCTGGAGGGGGCAGAGAGAAGAGACCGGATGCACGACCGATGCTGAATTAACCATCGTTGGGGGCACTAAAATGAAAGGATCTGCCACAGTTGAGGGACTTTAAAAGTCCTCTAAACTGACATCTAGTGTGTCTAAAGTGTGTGTTGTATCATCATGCAAAGACCTGACCACATTTGCTCTACACATTAAGTGATAAATCTTTTAAAGTGTTTAAATAATAGTAGTCCTGTTACAGTAAATTAAAACATGTTCAGAGTTTTAATGAGAGGAGTCAAAGGAAGAAATGTGTCTTCAAGAGATTCCTAAAGGTCGGTTCCTGAAGGGAATCTTATTCCACTATCATGGAACTATAAATGAAGAGTTTAGACCTATACTGTGTTCTACGTAGGGTTGGCAGCACCATTCCTGAGCGGGACGCAGCTGTTGGAGCTGAACTACTACCACTAAACTTTTAACAGATCTTCTCAGAGAGGCACCCCCTGACGATGGCTAATCCAGCATCCATCTTCATCCCGTCTCTTCTCTGAGCTCTTTCCAGCCAATAAAAGTCAATCCGATGTCACTTTGTCTCTTTCTTTTCCTCTGGCCTGTCTTTGGTGAATCGGCCACGGTGCACGTTGGAAATGGCCAGTGTGTTGATGCCTAGTTGCTAGCATGTGACGTGTAAAGTGAAACTCGGCTCTATTGTTACCCAGCATCTTGGTATAAAGTGCCATTTCTCAGCCTCGGGACACTGCAGGGTAAAAACAGCTCCAGGAATGTACACAGTAAATGCCACAATGTCATCAAAACAAGTCAGAAACAGACTTTTAATGTCAGGAAGTTAGAGTGCTAATTTAAGGTGGTGTTCCTTCATCCAGAACTACTTCAGAAAAAGGTTGAGTGTCTAAGTATAACTATATTTGGAAATGAGTACGAAGAACCAGGACTGGACAGTTTCATTACAAAATCAGGTCTCAAAAAAAAAAAAGAAACATAATTTACCATTAAATGTTTGCATCTATGAACATAAAACTTGCATCACAGACTGCAGGTGCAGCTCCAGTACCATCAGCACCACAGTCTGCCTGATGACAACACATTCTACACACCCTTTGAGACTTCCACCCCCCACACAGAGAGGAGGCTCTCAGACACCTGGACAACAACACCCCCTCACCAGTCGTCTCATCAGCTCAGGTAAACAAAGCTCTGAGGAGGATCAACCCCCACAAAGTGGCAGGGCCAGGCAACATCCCTGGACGAGCCTTCAGAGCATGTCCCAACGAGCTGACAGGCATTCTCACCTCCATATTAAACCAGAGAACTGTTCCATCCTGCTTTAAGACCACTATCATTGTCCCCCTCCCCAGAAAGAGACCCCCAGCTGCCTGAATGATTACAAGCCAGTAGCACTCACTCCAATCATAAAGTGCTTGGAGAGAGTGGTGCTGGCCCACATTCAGAGCTGCTTACCAGACACACTGGACCCCCTGCAGGATGCCTACCGGTCCAACAGGTCCACCTCAGATGCTGTAGCTGCAGCCCTGCACAATTCCCTCTCACACCTGGAGGATAAAGACTCCTACATCAGGAATATCCTTATTATCTACAGCTTGGCTTTCAATACAGTCATCACCCACATGCTCACAGACAAACTGTTTTGACTGCACCCCATCCTCCGTGACTTCAGCCAGCATCATCACTAACACTGGCACGCCACAGGGGTGTGTCCTCAGCCCCATCCTCTACACCCTGTTCACCCATGACTGCGTGGCTTCCCACCAGGTCGACACCGTTGCGATAGGACGCGTCACTGGCGGGGACGAAGCAGCCTACAGGAGGGAGGTTGCCTCTCAACCACAGTAACTGCAGTATTGTTTACTGTTTATGTGTCTTATTACTTATAGCAGATATTGCACATGCATCTTACCGTCTACTTCATGACAGTTACTTTGCACAGCTAATCATTGCTGAATGTGGCACTGCACATTTATGTATATAGAGTTTGTTAAATCTTATCTTTATCTTCTGTCCAGCTTTCTTAAGTTGTGTTTTTCTTCTATTTTATAATTTTTTATGGCATTTAGTGCAGACGGCCAAGTAAGAATTTCATTGTTCAGGGAAACTTGTTTCCTTACTGGGCAAATGACAATAAACACAAATAAATTTTAACTAACTAGGAGGCGTGTCCCACACTTTATTTCTGTACTGTAGTGAGCCAGTGAAAGAACAGGCTCATTTAGAATAATATGCTCAGACAAAGTCACTTTTACAGGATTAGAAACTCACACTTACCATGAAGCAAAGTGGTAGAAAAGTTCTGGTTTGTATTCATTGACTAGAGCATGAAGTCAACCTCATATCAAAGATTGCTTTAAGACTATGTGAGGTGATCTGTTCAAACGGCTAATATTCCTCAGCTCACGTGCAAATCCATTAACAAAGGTTTTTCTTTCCTACTCTGCTCCTGTTATATAGAAGAAATACACATTAATGCATTTACCTGTCGTGGAAAATATTCCCCCGATGATGCCGCAGAGTCGCACCAGAAACTGCCACAGCGGCATGTGCTGCTCGCTCACCGTCACCATCAGAGAACTGGTGTCGTACTTAACGAAGATGCCGGAGACGCCGTGACTGCCTGCGGCGTGGTTGATCACCCGCTCCTGTCAAACATACAGCCGGACGGTTAGCAGCATCCTCCACCATCCCGCCACGTGCTTCTTGGTGAGGATTACTCACTCGCTCTGTCACAGAGAACTGGTGTGTATCAGCTGAGATCTTGTACGTGTTCAGTTTGGTGGGAACCACCGTGATGAAGTACTGGAACATCTGGTTATCTGTAGCAGAGGTGGGAAAAGTCTAAACGGCAGCTGAGGGAATTAAAACCATCCAAGCTGAGTTTAGTAGAGAAGAACTGGAAATGTTCTTTTTAATGGTTTCTGGCAGGAAATCCCTTCAGGGGATCTTTAATCTTCTGGATAACTTACTGTTATGGGTGATTTTCTCTGTGCCATCCAGAGGATTTATGACGCCCGCAATCTCCTCACCGAAAGATAGATGGTCTATTCGATGGGAGAAGTTGTACGCTGCAAAGCGAAGACGAAAGGATGAGTTCCTTCAACGCTGTGGAGGATGACCATGAGGGTTCTTCTTTTCTAATAACCCGAAAATACTAATGATGATTTTAAAGGCTGGATTAACTGGAATATCTAGAGCAGTGGTTCCCAACCTATTTTCCTCAGGGACCCCCATCATGCATATACTAAAACACCCTGTGCTGAAACCATGCTGGTTGTATGATTTCAGTTAGATTCTCAGCATAAATTACGGATTCTAGCTGAGTCCCTTCCATAAAGCCAAAGTTAAATTAATTAAATTAACATAGCTTTACTTTTTTTTTTCTTAAAATAGGGACAATATGTGGACATTAATCCCAATGGCTCTTAATGTTCGAAGCCTCAGGGACCCCTGCGCTCTTTGGGGTACTCCCTTGGGGGTCTCGGACCCCAGGTTGGGAACCACTGATCTAGAGAGCATGGTTAACTTTAGTCCCTCCTGATGAACTGAGCAAGAAGCAACATAAAAAATGCCTGCTCTCGTGTTTATTATTTTGGATTTTTCTAAAAAACAGATAGCAAAGACTTTTCTTGTTGCTGCAGCACCTTCTGTAGACAAATCCAGAAAAAATGCTGCGACTTTTCATGTGATTATGAAAGATGTTAGAAGCATTAACTTTAACTCACACTCATGGCTCACAAACGCTGCTATGTGTGCATGACCCTGAGGATGATGAATCGGCCTGAAAGAGACAAAGTCTTAGCATTAAGAGAGTTTTACCACTAATTCATGTAATCACGCCAGTTCGGACATCTTAAGCCTTTTTAATTATTTAAAAACAGCTTACTTTCCCACAGTGACGTGTAGGTTTCCTGCCACCTTGTTAACATAGACATGTCCATGTATCCTGCAGGCATTAAGCGGCTCTGTAGAGGCATCCTCCCTGCAAAAATCCAGAGGTATTACACGTAATTTGGTCAAGCTAAGTCAAATTCATTTGCCTTTTTAAAAACTGATCCAGAAAAGCTTTGAGGTTTGCGTGCATGATGAGACTGACCGTGGTGGAAGAGCAGTGGGAGCTCCTTTCAGTAGAGTTTTGTAGAGGACCTCCTGTAGAGCATGTTCCTCTCTCAGCCTGCTCTGGATGAGATGCAAAGTCCTGCAGGACACAGAAAAGCTTACAAAACGTTCACTTCAGGATTCTAGACTGCAGGATAAATCTAAATTTGAAACAGCTCCACATCAAGCCACAAACTTTATTTAAAAGGGATTTTTCTCAGCCCCTCACTTTGACATTATCCGGCTTACCTTTGCCACACTCTCTGTTGTGGCGTCAGTTCAAAAATAACCTGATCAAACACAGAGAAGAGATTCATTAATCCTCCACAGTTAAAATGATCTTGTGTTTTCAGAAAGGTTTCACCCACAGGCTCATACTGCAGGCCGCTGGACGTGATCATCGTCTCAGCCAAGTCCAGAATATCCGCTCCCACATCTGCAAAGACAGAAATGACCTTAACTGCGTTTTTTGCTTTAAATATTATTGTTATATTATTATTATCAAATACTAAAGAATGTATGAGACTCACGCTGGCATTTCATGGCAACTGTGATGTCAACGTTTATTCTTAGTTTACTGGAATCAAGAAAAGAAAATATTTTGCAACATGCATAAAATAATAAAACTCCATAAGTGCATCATATTAACTTACCTGGAAAAATCCTTGTCGACGGCATACTCGTACTTCATCCACGTGTCCTGATAAACAAAAAACTCTAAGACAGCCAGAAGCGCCATGGCACTAAACGCTAATAGCGACACTGTGGATGAGAGACCAACACAGACGGTTACTCCTCCATGGTCTTAATGTTGTTATATTCATCTTTAGATGGATGCTCCACCTGTCCCTCCTGATGCTGACGTCTCCATGTAGTTCTCCGAAACTTTGGGGAAGGCGTCGAGCTCCTTCACCAGGCTCAGAGCTTTCTTTCTGGACAGGCGCCTCATCTTCAGGTTCACGACTGCTCTCCACCTCCTGCAACACAAATAAGACTGTATATCAGCTTTAAACGCAAAACAACCACCTGCATCTTCTGGTTTACACCAGTTTTCATCAAAATGTAGACGTTAGCGTGGGAAAACACCTCTATATGAATAATCTACGTGTTATTTAAACTTAACAGATAAAAAAATTTACTTATTTTACATTTTCCAGTATTTTTTTTTTTGTATCACTCAAATAATATTGCTGTAACTATTTTACCTAAAACATTGTCTGCTTTCATACGAGGAAAAATGTCCAAAATGCACATTTATGTCCTTAATTCTTTATTTATAGTCTAATAACAAATAATCCAAATAGTTTCCCAAAACCTAATAATAGCTAAATATTCACACTACAAGAAAAAAGTGTTAATCTGAATAGGACATGACTGAAATAACTATTTTATTCACTATAACCTGGTACCAATTATTGAAAACATTAATCTTATACTGCACTGGTTATAATCTTATTTATCCTTTAAAATGTTTTGAATTACTACATTTTGTTTGCTACATATGCTGAATATCGAGTGAGAACCCAAAAATACAAATATTACTATTTTTAGTCTTGTCTTTCGCTGTCAGTTACCGTCATACCCACAATTTATACCTTTAACTGCAGCGTTTGTTGATTATCTTACCTCTTGTATAATTTGGTTAGACGTTAAATCGAGCTATAGAGTCGCTGGGAGCCTTACTGGAGCCATACTCGACCAGCTGGCTGCATCTGCATTCGGATACAACATAATCCATGATGCTAACCAGCAGGAGGCGGGGCGGGCTAGCTTCACTTCTCCTTTGCGTGCGTCATGACGTCAGACTTGTGCGTTGGCTACACGCAATGAAATCTCAACAAGCAATTTGGGTACCTGCCAGGAGATGGCGCTTTAACACTAAAATGTTTAACAGTCTGCACCCCGGCAAAATAAATGTCTTCAAACCTGAGTTATTGAATGTTATTAATTTAAATTGAACAGATTTTAATTAATGTTTAAATGAATTATTTAATTAAATAATGGTGCTTTCGTGGATTGAGCAAAGCAGCTGTATGTGTGGATAGTGCCTCTCCAAAATGTACCAAACTCCTCTGTAATATTCTCCTGTTGGTGTTCTTCTTCTCAGCTACTTGGTGGATTGGGTGGTTATACTCTCTTACAGTAACAAGAGAAAAAAACAAAACATATTTCCCATTTTTGCACTTTATTCATTTTACATTGTCAGAGAGCTCCGTATCCTGCGGAAGATCCATATGCAGCCATAACGGTTTGGTTCCTCCTCCTCATACTGGTCACCAGTCTGGTTTAGCTGTGGGATGGCATCCCATTCCTCAACCAGGAGGTATTGAGGGTCAACCAGTGTGGTTATGTTTGTCACTCGGGGATGAACAGCACAACCAACCTGATCCCACAAATGTTCAGCTGGGTTGAGGTCTGGACTCCCAGCAGGTCATTTCATGCTCTAAACTCCCAAATTCTGGAGGTTATCTGTAATATTCCTGACTAAAAACATCTGGAGGAAGTGCGGTGGTAATGTCTAATGCTTCTCTGCATTAGAAGTGTTTTCTGTCAAACAGGTAACAGAAACAACTGGATGACTTTTGTCTTGTTCAATGATTTTTTGTCAGGTTCAGCCAAAACTGATTGGTCAGTGACCCATAACATCCTGAATCATCTCATTTCTACTCGGTAAAGCTTAATTTAATTTGCAATTGACAAATCTAAAGGCAGGAAGAGACACAAGACTAAGTTTAGGTAAAAACTGAGTCCATTATGTGGTTCCAGACTCTAGGAAGTCATTACCTGCAAAACATCTAGACAAATTCTTAACAAATTCTCCTCCAATTTACACTTGAGCCTCCACCTCTATTGCACCTTGTTCTTTAAAGAAGTTGTCCCCGGTCATCCATCAGCTGCCACTCTATCTCATCCTAAGAGGTGCTAACCTTTACTCACAAGTGATAATTAACTTCAAGGATGAGTGTTTATGGAGTGCTGTGAGTCTGTGCAGCAGACATAAAGTTTCACTTATGCTTCACCTAATGTGAAGACATGACAGTAATGCAATGTGATTTTCACCCCCTGGACAATATACATGTTTACATCCTGGTTAAGAATGAAGCCAAATGCAAAAAAATATCAGCTTAGATCTGCAGATAATTCACATGTGTCTTCTCTGCTGTGAGCACTTAGGAGCTGCTGCATGCACCAGAGCTGCTTGCTTATGCAGAGCAGCACAGATGGGCGTGTGGGGGGGGTGGGTGCTGTCAGCTCACAGATCAAGCTGTGGGTCGGTGGTCCCATTGCTATTCACCACGCTGGCACGTAGGGCATGTCAGACATCCTCCACGGAGACACACTGAGCGAGGGTATTGTGTATCTTTATGCATCCCTGAGCAGCTCAGGTTGCTGTAAAAAATGAAATGTTCCACAGCTTTTCTTTTCATTTAGGTTTCTTACAAATCAGTGCTGATGCATTTAGTGCTAAGTACAATTAGTCAAAACATTTTTCTTTTCTTATTTTTTTTTTTTTTGCAAATAATTAACAAAATGCAGCTTTTTTCTGCATTTTTAACACAAGACCCAATTATTTTGTGGCATAATTTACACTGGTCAAATTAGAGTCTTTTGTGGTGTGTGTGTGTGTGTTTTTTTAGGGGGCTTCAGGAGGTAAAAAAAATAAAGTTCTAGCAGTAATTTGGAATAAAATGAATTAAGTTGACTATGTACAATTAATTTCACAGTAACATTCCTTAAAATAGATGTCTTATGTTGAATAATAGTTGCTGAAACAAGAATTCACTCAAAAGTAAATACAGATAACAGAATAGGTCAACTTGGAACAGGCCTGGGGGCCCAAGGAGTCAAAGGACTTGTGGTCTTATCAGAAATATGTTCTATACCAAAGAAAAAGACACAAAGGAGACAAGAAGTGATGTAAAATTACCACGAAGTGAAAAAGGGTAATAATTAAATACAAAATTATCCCACAGAGATGCCAAACAACCAAAGTTAGATATAAAACAATTTCATAAAATTAGTACTAAAGTACTGTATACCTTCATATATTTTTTTAAGCATGAAAAGGAATAAAATTAGATGTGGAAAACATATATTTGGCATAAAGATCTTTAAATTTACTAAACAATGCAATACATTCAAAAAACAAATATGTTTATTTATTTGGTTCAACGTAGACTAAATGCTCTTAACAACCCCATTATGTCATTCTTAGATGAAGGTTTGTGTTGGTGTTCCTACACAATCGGATGGAAATTAATAATTTGGAAACTGACGTCAGAGGTGGGAATGCCTAGAATGGCGAAACTCGTGAGCACTCGGCTCGCCTCTCGGGTATTTCCGGACGGTGGGTTAAATCTCCGCCTGCTTCATTCCTGTGTTGTTTGGGGACAGTAGGAAGATGGCGGCGGCCCCGCTATACTGTGTCTGCCGGCAGCCCTACGATGTGAGCCGGTTTATGATCGAGTGTGACATCTGTAAAGACTGGTTTCACGGCAGGTACGTGGGTTAGAATGTCCTAAAAGTATGTGGTTAAGTGAAGGAGACAAACACTGATTGTTTATTAAAGAAAAGCGACGGTTCGCCGAGCGGTGTTAACTGGTAGCTAAGTTAGCTTGCTAACGCTAGCGGTGGGCGACGGGGGTTTTAAACCGTCTATTGACACGACTAAACAAGCGAAAGTGGGGTTTCGTTTCTATATAAATCGTTTTTAATGTAGATAATCTCTTTGCTGATCAGTTCAAAACACATCACTGGTAACTGTCTGTTTAAATAGTAATTTAGTTAATGGTATCGACGCAAATAGTAAGTAGTTTTTATGTAGATACTCGCATACGAGTCTGTGAGGGAGGCAGAGCTGTGTCAGTCAGCCCGAGAGATCAAAAGCTTAGCAGGGTCATCGTGACACACAAAGCCCGCATGTTTACCCTTCCTTACAATCATATCAGAGATAAGTTTGATAGTGGTTTCACTGTGATTTAATGGATTAAGAGCCAGATAAATCAGTCATGTGTTTGTCAGTGTGAAGTCCAAGCTTGCAATCTGGCTCACGAGGTCACATTATTCATTGTAAAAACTTAAATAAAATGAAAATGCAAACTCCAGCTGATGTTTGGGATTTACTTTAAAATTAATTATGTAAACCTTTATAAACAACTTAGGTTTGTTTGAATTCCCTCTGTAGGCTTTTGTTGTAGTTACCTCGTTAAACCAGAGTTGTCTTAATTTTTATTTTAATTTTTTTTTGTTTAATTTTTTATTTTATTATTATTATTTTTTATTTTGTAATGATTCCGTATTGGGAGGTGAATGGCAGAGAACAAGGAGCTTGTTATGGTTGGGCTTTTGATTGGCAGCTTGAAATTTAAATCCCTCTTTCAAGCAGAGGAGGCACATGGTAGGGGACCCCTAGTGGTCGTCAGGGGGATTATTTAAAGGTGTTATACAGTCACTGAAGAACTTTTTGTCCTACTTTCTCTTTTTCTCATTTTTATAACTGATTTCAAGTTGGGCAATGTTGTCTGTGATACTTAATGATGTATGACGAGTTTAGGTGTTGGCTGTCAAAGCCATAACAAGAATTTATTGTTATGAAATGTAGCCCTGTGGTGTATTGTAACTTCCCAAACTGTCACACGTCAGTCATACTTGGTCATCTCTAATGCTGGACACTTTGAGGATAAGATTCTGGGATGTTTTGGTTTGACCAGATGACCCAGTTAACTAAACCCATCGGATTTAGGCTTAGGAGGATCAGGAACCACTTTAATGTGAACTTCTCAAGTGTCTCTTAGAAAGACTGGGGTCTGTGTACCTGTGATAAATTTATTTTTTTTATTGTACTGCCACTTCCCTCTCCCAGGACTGACCTAGACAGTCCATTGATTCAGCCTGTGTGGGTGCATCTCCGCAGCAACTTTTTATGAATACAATAATCTGTTTCTGCTCATGTTGAAATGACGTTGCGTAACCACATTTCGCTTGCTGCCAGAAAACTTGGCAGGCAGAATTTGTGGCTTATCGGAGCCAGAAAAGACTCGCTGTGTGTCATGTGCCAGCAAGAAAAGGAACAAACGTTGGAGCTTCCCCCATTGATGAGTAATAAACAGAAACGCACAGACCTCAAAAAGCAGCCACATTTCCAGCCCCTTTCCCACGAGGCTGGCCAGAAGGAAAGGGATATTCTCTGGCTGTGGATGATGGCACGCAGATGTAGTGGAAAGGAGAGGGACTCTGGGTCCTGATGCTTGTTTGTCAGAGCACTGCTAGAGTTTGTGTTTGTGTGTGGGGGTGTTTTTCTCTGGCTGCATCTGTTTCTGGTGAGTGCCCTGTTTTCCATCACCTGAATCTATCAGAGTCTCAATACACAATATAGACCAGGACTTTGACTATGTGAGCACTAGGACAATCAGAACTCTGTGTTTTATCACACCAGTGAACAGCGAAGCAGCTAGGGAGCAGGGACTTGTGTGTTTGGCTTGATAAGGTTGTCTTTCATATATATATATATACACACACATCCATCTCTGAAACTAAAATGCTTGCTCTGACAGTGCCCGAAGTGTTTTCAATTGCTGTAGGAAAAGGGTTGCAACACTAGTCATTCTTATTGAATATATTGGGTTATTCAGTGTCATATTTGTTTCTCTGGCAAGCCTCATTTCCCACTATTTTATCCCTAAATGGTGAGAAAAAAATCAGACAAGTCACAAAGAAATTAAAACAATTATCTGTAGAAGAAACATTCAGTCTCTGCTATCCAGTTACTCACCTTCTGACCCTTTGGGTTTATTTTTCTGTCCCTTTGGGGGTTTTCTGGCTGTCAGATTTTGTAATATTGCCCTGAAAGCCTCCACAAAGGAGTAAAAAAATGCTATTGCCTTGTGTGGCTAAGAAAACAAATGTTCATTTGAACTCCGTTTACCATTTAGAGCCTCAACTAAGTGAAGTAACTACCCCTCTGGAGGGATAATTTCCAGTGGCCCTTGGATGCCAAGTAACCACTACGCTGGAGATGTGCAAGCGCTTCAAATCGTCATTAGGTCAAGTCAGTATCACAGCATCCATGTCAGGCGCTCCAGTTGCCCCATTGTCTGATTTAGGAATGGACAGTGGGGGTGATGATAGACCAGTGGTGCACGATGGGACAGGAGTAGTGATTGATGGGAACTCTAGCGAGCCAAGTTCAATGCACAATCTGTCAATGTCGGACAGAGTGAGCATGCTAAAGAGAGACGGATGGCCGCTACAGAGGGCTTTTTTAGTGTTTACCCTAAGCCAATGGATTGGTAGCAGGAGCTGTTTTTTTGAAGAAATACCTCTTATGTCCATAATTAAGGTATTTCAGTTCATAGATGTCATACAAGTTTACCAATCAGACTAAATAGGAGTCTCAGAGTTCTTGTTAAAAGCTGTGTTTACATTTATTAGAAAGCTGGGGGGCAGCTTTAGGCTTGATCATGTTGAAAAGGGTCTTATTGATTAAGTCCAGTTTAATCATGAAATGAAGGATATGGCTCTGTACTACTGTTAAACTGGTTTAGACAAGATGTTCTATCATATCAAATCCAGCTAAACTGAAAACTGGTGAGACTATTAAACAGCTCTGCTAGAGTTTTACTATTTATTTCTTTAGTTATATTCATGAAAATGACTTAACATGTGGAAAGAAGCCTTTAGGTGAGTACAGTTTGTGGTTATGTATGTTTCAGAGTAGGCGGTCACAAGACGGATGACTTTGTGGGTTTTGCAGGGGCACTGGGGGACGGCCATGTTGAAGAGGTGTGAAAGCAGAGCTGCAGCACTAGGAGCCTTAAGGCATTTCAACCCGCTCCAGAAACAATTAAGTTGTTAAAGCTCCCCACGGCTCCCTTACACCCTACAAACAACAAAGTGATCCTCTTTTGTTGTACACCAGCTGACTTGGTCAAGCTGTAACCATTGAAGGGAGGTTATTTTGTTTTTATGGCTAGCTAGCTAAAATTATTTAACCAAGAAGGCCAAAATGACAAATCCTTCTCTGTCTGTCAGGCCTCAGTGGTTCTTACTGCTGTCCAAGTCCTGCTCTGTTTATGTAAGCAAGCGCTGAGGGCATTAGGAGGCGGACCGGAGGAGTCGGGTGTTCCTCTGGTGTAGATAAAGATAGCCAGGTGTGTTTAACTGCTCTCACATCCTCTCTATCTCCGTCTTTGCCATCCATCCATTAGGGAGCTGCCAGTTCTCTAATAAAGGCGTGTCGCTGCCCCATGCAGAGCAGTTATTTAGAGCTTAAAATAATGGTGACGCCCGCCTCCAGCTTTTGTGTTTCTGCACTGATCACCGAGGACAATGAACCCCTCACAGGGCATAGACTAATGAATAAGCCCTCTCAGTCACACAGGAAGGAGGCCTTGATGAGAGGAAGCGGAGAGAGGGGATTGTTAATGGTGAGGAGTTTAGCCAAGTACACACATCTCATCTCATTCAGGAAGAGATGTTTGGCTTGGTACTCTGCAATGCTGTCCGAGAGCAAAACAGTGGTTGGGATAAGACAAGGTTTTATGTATCTGTGGGAAATGTTGCCTGTACACTAAGTTTTTCTGCAACATGATAACTAAGTTGTTAAAAGTTTTCTGATTTATGTCCCGTTGCTTCGTATCTTATCTTCACAGATTACTTTCCAAGTGTGTGAGGTTCACTCTGCTTGCACACTCACAGCTTTGCAATGATGCAATGCATCATCAAGCCCGAGCAAGGCAGGAAATACTTGTCTGTCTTTCTTTTAGCTGAGCGACCTCCCCCCCTTTTCACATACTTGTCTCAGCATAGTTTCTAAAGCTCGACTGCCTTGTTACGTAGTAACCATTACAGGTGACACGTACGCTGAGTCAGGTCGACATTTGTGGCACAGTGCCCTTGTTTCCCACTCTGGTGTTGCATAAAGGAAAGTAGCAGATGAGATGAGGACAAGAGGATGACCTCAGCTGAGTCTTTGCTTTCTATGCAGTTCACAGCGATTCCGGTGGCAGTGCAGAGCTGTGAGTCATGCTTTCCCTCAGCAAACAACCACATGTTTGAACAAAGATTCCTGATACATGAGCTCGGTTTGCTGTTGCAGCCAAGTGCTCCACAGTGCACTTTCTTGTGTGCAAGAGCAGGAGTTCTTTTGAAATGTTTCTCTGGAACGCTGGTGTGTAACTCTTGTGGAGTAAATTGTGATCAATAGCTTACCCTTTAGGTCAGGGATGTCAAACTCAAGTCCTCGAGGGCCACTATCCTGCAGGTTTTAGCTGTTTTCCCACTCCAATGCACCTGACTAAAATTAATGGGTCATTGTGAAAAAGTTGACAAAAAGCTGTTGGATACATTTGTTTTAATTCAGGTGTGTTGGAGCAAGAAACGACTAAAACATCCAAGATAGCAACACCCCTGCTTCAGGTGATCAATGAAGTTTTCCAGGCATTTATTATCCGATGAATGAAGATGCCTGCACTTCCTATCAAACTTTAGACCAATCACCTAGCTAACGTGTATGTATTTGTCCAATCAGGAGCAGCAAAAGATCAACAAGTGAGCAGGAAGTTCTCTGTGTGTCTGAAAGGAAGAAAAATAATGCTCCTCTATGGCTGGAATAAAGCCAAGAAGACGTTTAATGATACACAGTGGCACCAAAAAGCAGCTGAGTTGGTTTTATGAGGATATTAGGTAAATAGTAGAAATAAAACCTGCTGGAGGAAAAAACTGAAAATATGGAAATAGTTTCTCCTTAAAGGCTTGGTCACTGTTGATCTGTGTGTTATTTCTACAAAGTTCTGTTAGTAATAAATTCTGCTTTCTTCTTCTGGTCCAACTTTATGCTGCTATGTCTATTCATACATACAATTTTACATTTAGCCTCATAATCTGACAACTGAGGCTGTTCGGAGAAAAGTATATCTGGACGTTGACTGGGATTTAAAAGGATGAGATTTTACATGATTTTTTCATGAACCTCCCTTAAAAAAACAGAAAAAAGTCTTAAGGCGAATTTATGCTTCCGCGTGGTCTGCGTCCACGTCACCGCCGTAGGCTCTGCGTAGCTTCGCAAAGGCTCGACGCACCTCTTCCAGACCTGACGTGCACCTCTGCTACGCAGACGGTTACGCGGAGGTTCTCTCTTGTGATTGGTCAGTTTGGGATCACGTGTTGCCGGATATCTGGATCTTGTGGCTGAATGTGTGGTAACCACCGTTTCTAAAAACAATAACCAGGATCAAGTTGATGAGAGGCTGATCGAATTATTTATTCATTTTCTTTCACAAACTAATAAAGACACTGAACCATACTGGACGCCACTGTTGTTTTAAAACAGAAAATACCTACCGAACTGAAGTTAATCATCAAAATATCTCCGACCTGGTGAGTTAACCGGCCGATACCACCCCTGCTGCCACCTTCAGGTTAGGTGGAGAAACTGCAACATGACACCAAAACGACGTGCACCCCCTATGCTGGAGTGCGAAGGCAGACTCACCAGCGTCAGCTACGCCGTAACTGGCTGCACGCAGACGCCGCGCACGCATAAATCCGCCTTTAGAGTTTTATGGGTTAAAGGCAGGCCAGATACTCTTCCAGCTAATGTGTTTGTTCATGTTATGGTCCATGTTTTTTTGTTTCTGTTGCTTGTCTTTACAGTAATGTTTAGCAGACAAGTCGAGCTGGCTGTATGTTAAAGGGAGCTGCTTTTGTTATCCTGTTGGTGCAGCAGAGTGAGTCGGGGCTGCGTTCACACAAGCTCACCACTTCCTGATGAGTTAATGGCTCTTGGTTTTATTTCCTTTACCGTTTCCTGCCATTTCTTTTAGATCAAAGCTGATAGCAAGCTGTAGTCAGCCTCCTCCCTCCTGCACACGTTCACCTTTTAAACGAAGAAGTTAAATAAACAAAAACATGTTGAAAACTTAATCAGATGATTTTTGTTTTGAATCACTGTTTATGCAGGTTTGTTGTAGGTTCTTATAGCAGTCATTGGGCTGGCTCCCCATAGTGTTGAGATGCTAAGTGTTTTGTTTTTAATTAGTTTAATTAAGCTCAGTTGTATGAGAAGCATAACACTCTGCTCGTTGCCTAAGTTGTCCACAATCCAAACTCAGTTGACGTTCAACCCATGCTGCTCTGGAATGGGCCTCTGGTATGCAACAGAGGAATGCATGTGCTTGTGGTTTGGCTGCTGCAGGGTAGTCGGGGCTAGCTGTGTGGGTGGCACTACTGCTGCTTAATCAGTCCTTTTACTCTTAATATTATATTTACTGTAACATCTGCCTGATTTAACTTTTTTTATGGGGGTTCTAGTCCATATTGTTAACCATCATCTCTCCATCATCATGCTTTGGGTTGCTTACAACGCTCTTCGGTCAGGGTACTGCTGATTTTGTGCAGGTTTCGAATGGTAATGGATAAATATAAATTTAAAAACTAAAACTGTGCATAGATTTTTACTGAGCTTGTTTATCTGAAACCTGTCACACAACATATTTGAGTGAATTTAGAGTCTGCGGTGGGAATTTGACCAAAAACAAAAAATGTTACTGCTATATATA